>CAEFZX010011764.1:0-137166 GCA_903066825.1 Alfaro cultratus | reverse complement strand
ATATGTAGTTGCGCCCCTGAGTGCGCACACCTGATGTTGCTCACAGTGGTCCTCAGTGTGCTCAGGGAGCTTGTGTGTATGCCCAGACACATGAAAAATTAGAGGGAACGTTGGTTGTAATATATTCTCAGTGAATTGATCTGCTGAGTTAAGCCTTTACCTACCACCCATTGTGTCTATGTAGGTTAGCCTGAAAAACCTACAGATGTATGATGAATTCGGGGCTTCAGAGGACCCTCTGCAGCTTCAGGCACAAGTCAGAGAGTTGAAAGCCCACCTGGAAAACCAGGCAAAAGTCATCCTACAAATGCAAAGCCTCCTGAACAGAAACTCCCTCTCCAGTGACATGGTTGCAAACACCTCAGATCCGCTCACTGTCAGGGAGAAAGACGGCGCACACAAAGTGGACTGCAGTCAAGACAGGGTTGGGCAGCCGAGTGGGAAAAAGGAGGTTGAAAACCAGTCAGCTACACACAGAGCCGGTGTTGTGAATATTGACCTGTGGAAAGAAAGAACACCGAACCGAAGCACAAACGACCAGCTGCAGCAAACCCGCAGCCGCTCAACGTCACCTGCTAGGTAACAGCTCATTGCACTGTTTCGGCAAAATATACTCGGCTAATTGATCAAAGCTTGAACATTGTAAACAAATTTGTCATGTTTTTACCACTTGACAGGCTTGATTCTCTCGTGAAGTCTCAGGCCAGAGAGTTGTCACAGCTGAGGGAGCAAATCAAGGAGAGCCGCAGGCTGGGAGTGTTGCAGCGCCTCCAGCTGGAGGAGCTGAGCAAGGCGTTCAAAGACCTGCTGCACTCTGGAGAAGTGGACTTCTACATGGGGGAGGTGGTGAAGGAACAGCTGAACAAGAGTCTGAACCTTCTGGACAAGCTGGAGGGCCGACTGGACAAAGGTGGTCACTGCAGTTACTGCCTAAGAACATGATATCTGCTCTACAGTTTGCATTGTATGGGGAATACAATGAACAATTTACATTGTAACCTTGTACTTGGGAATCAGTACTGGAAAAAAATATCTATATGAGTTATAAAAGTTAGGACTGAGTTATTTTTCGTAATTATTGTGCCGTTATGTGTCTAAAAACAAACAAAAAAAAGATCATTAGAAGCCAGCACAAACAGATATGTAGACAAACTTGTTCATGACAAATGTTTTTCTTTTTTTGTCCTCCAGAAGAATCTCATCCGGTTAGTGAGGATGTTGCAGCTTTAGAACTGTCTCGCAGGTACGCTACATATTTATCACGCCATCTAAAAATGCTAAGTGTAACTAGCATGCTAGTAACATTTAAAACTTATATATTTGGAGTGATAGGATTCAACAGGCATGTAAGGTTGGATTTGAGAAATGAAATGAATATCCAATATTCTGCATACTTTCTACTAATCTGTCGTTTATTTATTTTTTCTTGGATTAATAATTGTATACCAAAATGTGCTTAATAGAAGATTTTATTTACAAAATTTGAACCAGGTGAAGCTGAAACTGCCACTGATATCTGATGAAAGTGTTTCAAGCCAAGCTGAAGAGGCCACACCTAGGTGTTGTTCACGATTAGATCAGTATTGTAATTGTTTAGCTTTTCCAGAGAGTTAAAAACTTTTCACAGCTGTTCAAGTATTTAAAAATTTTCTCAGTGTGATGAAAATTAACCCGTTACTAATGGCGACAGCCTTGAGGAGCATCAACAGGTACCTCTCTCTAACGAAGAGAGCGGGATCGATCCCCATGACAGCCTGTGTAGAGTCCAGCAGGACATAGATTATCTGCGTCTGGAGCTAGACGTTGAGAGAGAGCTGCTGCAGCAGCACATCAGGCTTCTGGTCCAGCAAAACCTCAGCCTGGCTGAATGCACTAGGGAGCAACTGGACCTGTGAGTTGGTTTCATTCAGACGCACAGCATGACGGTTGCTGTGGTGATTTCCAGCTGAGTGTTTTCCCCCAAATGTAAACTAAAAACCTTCTTGCTAGGATCATTATATAGTCTTCCATCGTCTCCTGATTTCTCTCTCTCTTTTTGAGTGCCTTTTTTTTTTTTTTTGCTCCACTGTCATATTTTCATATTTTGTCAAGTTCCAACCATGATCTTCAATGTATTTTATATGTAGAGTGGCAAAAGGAGAGCGGTTGTTGAAAGAAAGTTGCATAAAATTTTTTTTTTTAATTAGTGAAGCTAATTTTTGAGATATTTAGCAAAGAACACAAATAAGTGTTTGTCCCCAGATGAGCTGGGAGAGATTTACCAGCTGTAATTGGAGCAAAAGACTTTTCTACAAACTATTGACTCAGAAAAGATGAGCGCAAACAAACGTTTTTTCTTTTATAAATGTTTAAAAACCATGGATCTTTTTCCTTCCACTTCACAATTCTGTGCCACTTTTTGTTGCTCTATCACATAAAATACAAAGTACATTTGTTTGTTTGTAACCTTTATTTTACCTGGTATGTCTCATTGAGAGTAAAAATCTTTTTCATGAGAGACCTGGCCAAGAACGGCAGCTGGGCACCGACAATTACAAATCATACAAGTTCAGATGTCAAAACCCAATTAAAAGACTATGTACCAATGAACAAACATACCCATACAGGTAAAAATAGGACTAAAGTACAACTTAATATTAGTCAAAGCATTTACAAATACCTTCTCTACAAAATGATTGAGTCAGTACGAACCTTAGGCGCAGTTAATAAAATGAAGGTGGTTGTAATGTAACAAATATAAAGAAGTTCTAAGTGTATGAACTTTTACAAAAGAGCCAACACTCACACACTGAATTTGACTTGATTACTTCTAGACTGGCTAAGGAGTTGCAGGAGAAGAATCGACTCATCCAGAGCCTCCAGAGTCAGATCCGCGGTCAGACTCCCAGCAGCCACCGCAGTTCCCAGTCCGACCTGAGCCACTCAGACGTGACAATTTCCTCCTGCCACAGCAGCACCACCACACAAGGCGGCAGTAGAGCGCCCAGTGAGTTTCCTCTTGAAATATTGAACAACCTTTAAATCTTGGAGATAATTGTAGGTGTGAAGTGTAGTCTTTGGTGTCAGAGTGGTTGGAGAGATATAATGCAAGTGATTAAAAATGCATGCGTCTCCACTTCCTGCCTGGTGTAATGTCATTTATGATCACTTCAGTCCTCCTCTCCGTCTAGTTTCTGCCTGTAATGGCAATTATTTTCCACTCAGGTCCATTCTGTCCCACTGAGGCGTGCTGGATGACCAAAGCTAGAGCTGGTGTCCAGTTTCAGTCCACCGCCTCTCAAAGTTGCATTATTCAGTGGCATCTATCTGGTTCAGTCCTCAAATTGTGTTTCCCTCTTGAAAAAAAAGGGAGCAAAGTTAAACAAAGCATATTACGAACACCTTGTAGACGTCTCTGGAAGCTGGGTCAAAGTGTACAAAAATATTAGTTTAGGAAATTTTTAATTAACGTTGGTAGATTAACTACACCCTCCTGTTTCTGTTCAGGCCAGCAGCACTCTGCTGAGAACTCGGGAGCAGCCGTCTGTCCTGCAGGAGGCGCTCCGGAGAAAGCTGCGTCTCCTCTCAGAGACGCTTCCAGTAGTCTGCAGAGGGAGAACCGACGGCTGCAGGAGCAGCTGAGGAGCAACGAGGAGCTCAGCGTCATCTTACGCAGCGAGCTGGACCTGCACCACTCCATTATGGAGCATCACCAAGAGCAGGAGCCAGGCTCGGATCAGGAAGCCGCAGAGCCTCAAACGGGAACACATGAACAAGGTGGAGACGTCGGGTCACAAGGAGAAGGAGGAGAACAGCCTCGTACTATGAATTCAGGTAAATACAAGGCATTATCAGTGGAATAATCAAATTAACTTTTCATTAAAGTAACAATAACACAGAAAATGTACTTACTTTTGTAAACTGTTGAGCAAAATGCAAAGCCAGATAATGCCACCTGTAAGAGTTAGCTGTTGTTTTCCACATGGTATAACTTTTAATAAAGATTTTCAAAGTCCAACAAATAGTAAATATTTGGAGAAGTTGTACATCACCATGAGTCAAATGCTGATTTAAGCAAATGAATACTAGTAAAACATTTGTGCACCAACTGTTTTACTAACGCAACTGTTCACTTTATTGTGAGCTTCTGTAAAGGTTTTAATTATATGCCCACAAATTTATAGTGCATAGTTTGTAGTGATCAAACTTTTCCTGGATTTTCTGATTTCCTTTCAGGTCCGACCTGTCTGTTCAGATTTTGACCGGTTCAACTTTTTAGTTTGAGCATTTTTAACAATTAAAAGATAATAAATGTACTTCAGGTTGTTTAGATGGAGGTAGAAGATTTTAATCCAACGGAAGAAGTAGTGAGATTCTCCTGATTCAATCTGATTTTTACTTAACTTCAGAAAAGTGCAAATATGTGCTTTTATTTGTTTTGATGCATTTATTGAATAAGGGGAAAACACAATTTTTTCAGGGTTTTACATGCAAATCAACACCAGAGCAAATCAAGGGAAATTTAACTGACTCTTCTCCTATCTTTTCTTCCTTGAAACATTGCAGCAAACCTATTTTCAGCTAAGACTTAAGTAATTCTGCATCAGCTTTGAAAATTAAAGCATACAACAAATATTCACAAAAAATCCCCTCAAATTCCAACTGTTAGAATAATTACACCTGAAACAAACAAACTACAAGGACTCTACATATGTAGTTTTGCGGGATCCTGTAAAAATCCAAAACAAACAAACTGCATGTGCTTTTAAAGGTTAGCCCTATGTTTTCATGCACACTTTAGTATTTCCACATAAACGCATTACACTGACCAGAAGAACAGTTCATTAAAAGAACAACAAACATCAGTGGGAGTTATCTTAGCTTGGGGAACCTCCTTCTAATTTAGCTGTGTGTGTCCGTGTTTGTTAGACCTGCTGGCTGAACATCTCCAGGAGATCAGAGCGTTACGCCAACGACTGGAGGAAAGCATTCGCACTAACGACCGCCTGAGAGAACAGCTGGAGAGGAAGTTAGCCGAGGCGGAGAAAGACCCAGGTACGTAAAGCCGACTGCAGCCCCGGTTCATCACTGGTTGCCACAGCAGAGATCTCTCTAAATACTGTATGTTTTTTTGTTTTTTTTTGCAGCCAATAACATTTTTATCCAGGGCAGTGAGGAGCAGGGTCAGCTGGTTAATGAAGTTCGCTTCCTTTGGGAACAAAATCAAGTACTGAAAGAGCAGCTCAACGTGGGATCTCGAGGTAAGTTTGCTTTCGAGTTGTTGATTCCTTATTTTAGTCCCAAAGGCTCCTTTACAAAACGCTTTTGTTTGTTTTTAGACAAGCAGAAGGAGAACGAGAAGCTGCGTGAGACTCTGGCGCGGCGGACAGCCAAGCTGGAGCAGAGCAGGAAGGAGAGTGAAGTTCTGCGGAAGGAAAACCTCAGACTGCAGGAGACGCTGGAGCAAAGCAGCCAGGAGAACACGCTGCTGCAGAACTCCCTTCAGGCCAGCAGAGAGGAGCTGCGAAGGTCAACACTAACACACTTGAGTCATTTAAAACAGTCGTGTGTGTGAGCTTAGTGATAGTGCGTGACCTCCTGACCCCAGGTCTACTGACACTTCAGTGAGACTGCAACCCAAAACCAGGAATCGGGTTTACTTTTAGATCTCCTCTCCCTTTCTGCCACTTATCACTCCTGAGTGTTTGGCTTTTCAGTCCAGTCACCACTCCTTTTATATATAAACTATATAAAATGCATCCTCTGAGGTTAATTCAAGCATATTTATATTCATAGTTGAATCAAAGTAATTGAGACTCATTCCTAGTTTCTTTCCAGGTTGCAGTGTGAGGTGAAGCTCCAGAGGCAGCAGCTGTCCGACTCCCAGCAGCTGCTGCAGTCGCTGCGAGTGGAGCTGCAGGTTTATGAAAACATCAAGAATGACTCCAGCCAGCATGGTAACCTGTACCAATCGCTCAGATTCATTACATTCTTAGAAGAAATCAAAGAAACACACACTTGACTTTTTAAGATATCGCCTGATATCAGTAGTTAACGTATTGGGTCAACATGGAGTCTGTCGCAACCTTTAACCTTCCTCATGCAGTGCAGTTTGCTCTTCCTTTGGCTCTCTGTAACATCTGAGGTGTTTATCTTTGTTTTCCTGTCAGAAGGGCGTCAGGAGGCACCGCATCCTGTCCCCACGTCGCCGTCTGGCTCGATGAACCTGTCAGAGCTGCTGTCCGAGATCAGACACCTGCGGCTGCAGCTGGAGAGGAGCATCCAGACCAACACGGTGCTGCGGCAGAGACTGGAGGAGCAGCTGCTCAGAGGACCCGGTCACTCTGAGACCATCAACATCAACTACCTGTTGTCGTCTCCAGGTACGCGCAACGGCAAAATTAAATAAGTTAGGGCCGGGCGATGAATCGATTTTTAGTTTTTGAAGCAGGGTTTTTCTAAAAACAAATTTGTCACCAATGCACCCCTTGAGTTTCCATAGTTCACTGTGATGTCACTGTCCTATTTTTTAGATTTTATTTTTAGACCTTTGCCCAGCCCTAATATAAACACACAGGAAACAGGACATGAAAACTCCAGTTTTCTGCATGTGTTGTAGATGAAGCGGGCCGGCCACCGGGTCGGGAAGGCTGTGACCCTCTGCTTCGATCCTTCCGAACCCGCGAGCAAACCAGTGTCCATCACGGTGAGACAGCCTGCTCGGTGTTGGCATAATACTCCATAACACTCCAATCGAACCTATCGTTATCGTTTCAGTCTCCTCAGAAGCGAAACATCAGGCTCAGTCGGAGAACGACGCCGACTCCGTCTGCAGCAGCTCTGAACAGAGCGTCTCCGGCACTCCTTCCCGGTTGGTCCCGGGCCACCGGATGTGGGCCACCCGCAACGGGCGCCACGTCCTGGGTTTGATCGAGGACTACAACGCCCTCCGCAAGCAGATCTCAGAGGGGAGGAAGCTGTCACGGAGCATGGACGCACAGCTGCACGAGTGTCTGCACGCGCTCAGACAGCACGGCTCTGACAATCAGGTAGCAACCGCACCGTCGTGCTGAAGCTTCTGTAGGAATGACACAATGAGACCAGCGGTTTGGTTTTCTGTATTTTAGATGAGAGAAAAGCAGCATTTGAAGAGTTTATCCAGCAGCAGCAGCACCATGCAGCAGGTGCTGGAGGAGGCCGGCCGGCTGCTCAAGCTGCTATGGAGGGTCTCTCTGCCGGCTGCTGGCACAGCAGGGGGCAGCATTGACAACCAGCAGGTGGGAACCAGCTCACACGCCGTGAACGCTCTCGCTAATGAAGCTTGTGAAGACCCGAACCTCCTCTGCTCTCCTCCGAATCAGGATGAGCTGCTGAAAAACGAGATCGGCAGACTGAAGAACAGATTATCTCAGCAGGAGAGGATGCTGAGCGGAGCTGTGAAGCGCCTGCGGACCACCAACCAGCTCAAAGAGGGGATGGAGAGAATCATCATTGACCAATGTAGGACTTTATAAACTGTTTTACAAGTTTCACAGCAAAAGTACTTTTTAGGGCCCAAATTAAGTGTTATTCTATTAGTCAGTAATTCTATTCATTATTTTTATGAAATAAAACATTTTTGACATTCTACAGATTTTTCATTTACGCTGTTTCTATATAGTGTTAGAAATGCATAAAAATGCAAATGAGTAATTGGATTCTCTTTTTAGATAAAATAAATATTGTATTGCATAGCTCATCCCCTTCTCCTAGACTTAATAATAGTGTAGAGTTAATCTGCTTATTTCTTTTTGGATTAACTGATGACACTTGTGTAGTTTAGATTTTTTTTTTCTTTTACCTTAAATGCAAAATGTATATATTTTGCATGTGAAGTCTTGATTTATTTTTTTTGTGTTTAACTTTCAGAAAATGGTCTTTCTTAGTGTATAAATCGGTTTACGATGAATCGATTATTAAATTAGTTGACAATTATCTCAATAATCAATCAATCAGTGTTTTTATTTTACAAGTCCAACATATTACAAACCATTAATTCACCATTAAAATCCCTTCACTGTCTTCCAGTGTCTCTGACTCATGGAGTGTTGAAGAAAGCTCGGGGGAATTTAGAGGTGAGTTCACACTCTGCCGTTTTCTCTGCTGTTTTGTCCTCGGAGGTAAATTGTCCTTCAGTGAATCGTTCTTCTTTGTTCTTTCTGTGACGTAACATTAGACAAATTACTGCACCCTCTTTGGGCAGAAAGGCCCGTCTGGAGGAGCAGGCGCAGGTCAGTGCGTTTGGGTTGCAGGCCGAGACTTTGCATGAGTTTCATGAGCTCTCTAATGAGGTGGAAGCAAATTGAAAACTCTTAGTTGTAACTACAGACTTTAATGTGTTTTATTGGGATGTTATAGACCAACACCAGACAGCGTTTGATTATGAAATAGATGGAAAAAATTTTCATAAATAAAAACTATTAAGTGTTCATTTTGTTGGCTAAACGAAGAATACATTTGTGGACATTATTTAACTATAAAAAGCATGCTCCTTTCAGAATAAGTTAACTTTATGCTGGTCTTTCACATCAAATACAACTACATTAAAGTTTGTAGCATGACAAAAAGTGAAAGCATTAAAATAAATAAATCTAGTTTTGCAACCTAACTAAGATGTAAAACACAATAGCACCATAAGAACACAGCTTGTTTTAAAAAGCCAAAATTGTATTTCCCATCACGGTAAGTCACCATGTACTTTTTTCCCCCTTGGATTAGCATGTTTCTGGAGCTTGTCTTGCATGTTTGCAACCAAAAGTTTCATTTTTGGTTGCAATAGTGAGTCCCTTAACTCAGTATTTCATATGTGTGTTCCAGGAGGTCCCAGTCGGTGTGCAGTAGTGGAGGCTGAGCAGGAAAGTTTTCCTGTTTCCAGTCTAACTGCAGACAGAGACTCTGATTTATCGGATGGAAACAGCGCAGCCTCTTCGCGCTGCAGCGACTAAACCCAGCGGAGTTCCTTCGTTTCAACCCGACATTACCCAGCCTTCATGTCCTGCTGTAAACCGTCAAATTGTCCCCCATAAATCCAAGCCTTTTTATACCTGAATTGCACAACCTTTGCCTTTATTTTAATTGTGGTACTAAAGCTGTAAATGTTTATTTTAAAACAATACCTGTGTAAATAGCCATCCATGCAATGCAGCAAAAATATTTTCCTTTATCATTTTTTATATGACAAAAGTATTTTACTACTGTTTTAGCTTGTGTAGGCGCTACTGTGAGACAAATATGTTCAAATGCAGTAAAAAGTATCATGGTGATGAATTCAGGAAGTCTGTTTGATTTGAAGGAAAAACAACCCTAACTGTGGTACAAAACTCCCTTTAATAGCATATACATTTTTGTTTTAAAGTACAAATTTTGGCCAACACTTCTGAAACAAGAACTAATTTTAAAAGAGTTTAACAAGGTCATGCAGAGATTATATTTAAGTAGCACTTGAAACTTTTCTTGTCATATTGACCTATAAAACTAGGCCTGGGAATGAAGAAGGACCATAGTCAGCGACGGATGAGGAACAGCACCAAGATCCCTACAGACTCACTTCATCAATATAAACCAGTGTGAAAGATATCAGGCTGTCCTCAAGTTTAATATTAAATATTAAAGTCAAATGTTTCTACGCCTTGAACCACAACTGTTCACTTCAAAATAGGGCTCGATACTAGAAAAGGTTTCTTCTGAAAACATGTACGAAATGTAGTTTTTTGTGCTTTTATCGTTGCACGAGTCTGACGAAGGCCTGGACCAATTGGATGATGGGTTCCTGGCCTTCGTGGCTCGCCTTTGATCCGGGTGTGGAGGGTTTGGACTGAAGGGAGGGGAGGATGCCACTGGCTGGGGATGATGGTGAACCCCTCCTGAAGTGGCGCGACAGGCTGGAGAGGAGAGTGCTCTAAAGTTGGGGGGGAAAATTTGTTATTTTTAACTTTGGAAAAAAAAGTGATTGAAGAAACTAACACTAATGAGAAAATGTAAAAGGGATTTAGATTACCCATCAACAAATGAAATGTTTTGTTACAAGTATTGTAGTGCTATCCTACAGCCACTAGGGGGCAGCAGCGAGTGGCTGTTGATGCATATTTCACACATACCAAGAATCATTAGAAGCAATAGGCTGCCATCTAGCGGACGCATGCTTACTATCAGATACGAAATTACCTATTTAGTATCTACACAGCTAATTTCATATGTTTTCTTTTCAAGTTAATATGTAAAGAATTTAATAGTTTGATGGCAAGAAATTCCTCAAAAATAGAAAAACTTTTGACTTTTTCTTTTTAAACCAGACAATATACCAATTATACAATATTGGGGTAAAGTGCACAACCCAACAAAAATGAATTTATACTAATTTCAGTATTTGACAACAATAAACATAAGCATTTACATGTGAATTAACAATAAATCAATTTGGAGTGTGTGGTTTAAATCTGTTCAATTATATCTAATCAAGACTATCCACGTAGTTATATATTAAAACGTTCAGAGATTAAATGCCACATAAAATCTGCACATTAACACAAGCCAGATGGGCTTCATGGCCAACAGGATGGAGGTCTCACCAGTTCAGAGCTGAGCTCCTGTTTGAGCCTCTGTTTGTCACGAGGAAGGATGGCTGGATCTTTGAGACAGCGGACGGCCTGAGAGATCAGGACGTAGAAGCAGTTCTCCATGGTGAACATCAACAATGACCTGAAATCCAAAGAAAATGTCACAAAAAATTATGTGAATAAGAAACTGAATCAATTTTATTACATGTGCATAAACTAAAAATAAAAAAAAAGCTTCACTTACTTCAGAGCTTGGATTTCCTCCAGTGAGGCCAGCGAGGCGATGCTCAGAGAGGCCGGCTCCTTCCTCTTCTCCATCTGAAAATAAGCAGCACTATGTCATCGTTTTTGAACTTTTGGATGATCAACGCAGACCTTTGAGGCATTCCACAGCCCACCTCGCTCAGCATGCCCAGGGCCACGTTGATGGTGGCCAGCAGGGTCCCGAATGACGGCGCCACATCCGGGTCGAACGCGGGAGTCGTGAAGCTGAGCACAAACAAGGTCCTGTACTCAGCCAGGTCCATACACTGAGAAACAAGATGGCCACACTTAACATTTTATGATCCTGCTGATATAGCTCAGCGTAAATAATCAAGACTAGTCATTTTATTGGGAACTCTTTGAGGTAATGACCTGGTCCAGAAGTATCTGGCAGCAGTCTGGAGTGAAGTGTTGCAGTGTAGCCAAAGTTTTACTCAGGATCTTCAGCAGGCTGCACTGAACGGCCAACAGGGCCTTCTGCTCGGCCTCCTCTCGCTCTCCTCCTCCTGATGATGATGATGATGATGCTGTTGCTGCTGCATCTTTATTTAAGGTTTGATGCGGCCGCTGCGTCCTGGTGCCGGCGGGCAACGCCTCACCATTCTTGGACTGAACAGAAAATGCACATTTAGTGATGACAACATCATCTTCATCTGATTTAAAGTAATAAAACCTCTCAGCTCTTAACCTGCAGGTAATGGTGGAGCATCTTTTTGCTGTGGAGCAGGTATGTGCACGTCTGGCACAAGTAACAAAGGTTTATCTACGGAGAGAGCAACAAGAGAAATGGTGAATGAATAAAAGAGCTTGCGGTTTTCGATGAGGCTGATTTCCCCCAGACTTGCCTGCACGTCTCTGAGCAAATTGGGGAGATGGAACTGCCACTCCTTGCAGAAGCTGGAGAGCTGCAGCAGAAATCCCACTGTGTGATCTGCCTCGTCTAAACAGGACAGGCTCTGCACGGTGCGCACCGCGTTCAGACACTGAGCGGAGAGGAAACACAAGGCGGGAACTTCCTGTGATTCGATCTCAACTATTTCAAGTTGTTTAGAGGCAGCTGTAGCAGCAAAACTACAGCTGTGAGCCTTTTCAGGAAAATGTCATAGCGATAACCAGCTAATTAACAGGCTCGCAAATGGATGACATGGACTACAACGTTATCAGGGGTCCGACCTGTAAAATGCGTTCCTGATGCACTCCAACAAAGTCCAGGGCTTCATTGATGAAGTTGTAGCGGAGCGTCTTGAGGAGACTCTCCATCAGAGACATGCAGAGGCGGTAAACGCCCGGCCAGCAGGCGGAGTCCTGTGACTTCCGAGAGAAACTCTGAGAAACACGAACCATTTGGTTATCAGAAAAATGATGCAGCTCTGAAATCTGGGTTAATATTGGGCCTGTAGGGAAATCTGTGATTTAACCGTTAAAAGAAAAAAGTAAAATAAAATTGTGACACCGTCACATCGTTCATGCTGAGATGTGCTAATACAATCTTTTCTATAAAAAAAAATAAAAATGAAAAGCTTCTCTGGAAGAAACAGCTTATTATAGGGAGACTGAAATTCTTCAAATCCTGCAAAAAAGTAGACTGAATCTATACTTTTCCAGTTTGTTTAGAAATCCTCTACAATAACTACAAGCTGTTCCTTCAATGTGAAGTCTGTGTTTTTTTACCTGCGATGTGCCGTTTGAGGAAACCTCATACACGCTCAGCAGGGGCAGGCAGATGGTTTGAACGACGCCTGCTCCAGCAACAGCTGCTGCCCCCTAAAAAACATTAAAGCCACCCCTCGTTCCTTTAGGTTATGATGGCGTAGAAATTAAGCGTTAAGGTTTAGAGATGTACTTGTGTGTACCTGGGGAGTGCGGGCCAGCGTCAGCAGCAGGTGGAGCGCGGCCTCGGTAAAGAACAGGTTGTGTTTGCAGCGCAGGCTGATCTCCACGGCGCTCAGCACCGACGGCAGGACTGGGACCTTCCTCATCACAAACACCCAGTGCTCGCCGTCCTCATCACTGCGACACAGCTCTTTGGTCAAGTGCAGGGCAAGCACGCACACCTGACAGAGCAGGGGAAGAAAGACAACGGGGTGTGCTGAGCTGAAAACCGACCAAAATCTGAAACCTTCCGGACAGAGAGAGCTGCTCTCAAACATGACGCGCGTTCTCTCGCTCACCCCGTCTCTCTGGTCCTTCTGCAGACTGCGAGGACAGTCCGTCTCCATGCTGTCCTCCTGCTCCAGCATGTCTCCCGTCTGACTCATGTGTCGGGTGTTGTCGATGAGCGCCAGCGCCTCATCCTTCACCGTCTCGCATACGGAGAGCAACAGCTGGGGCAGCTGGGAAATATCTCCGCCTAGTTGACCAATCAGGCAGATGTCAGCCACTGACCGTTTGACTCAAACACAGACAAGAGAAGAGGGACGTTTTGTACCGTTGAGACCCTGAATCTGAAGCACAGAGATGAGAGCAGAGAAGATTTTGGCTTTGGTCCGGTCCATCATCTGCTGGTCGGCCTGCAGGACGCTCTCCAGGATCAGGGCGAGGGGCGAGAGGATGTCAGGAGCCGCTGCCACCACACTACGCACAGAGAGAAGAGTTACAGAACTTAATCATGAAATATTTAAGCAAAATCTTTCACCTGCAGGAACAAGAACCTAACTTGGCACTCATGTTCCCACGGGGATGGCATTTGTGATTGAAAAATTCAAGATAGCAACCAAGAAAAAATGTTTCATTAACTTATTATAGACGAATACTTTCTATGGCAAATAATTTTAAAATCATACATTTCTAAACATAAAAAAATTTGTAAAAGCTAACGCTGAACTGCTAGGCACAAAAAATTGCTGAAGCTAATGCTTAGTACAAAACAATTTACTGAAGTTAATGGTAAATGCACAGAAAAAAACAGCTAAAGCTAAACATAAAAAAAATGCAGAAGCCAGTGCTAAACACAAAAGAATTAGCAGAAGCTGATGCTAACCGCTAAAAGCATTTAAAAAAATGCAGAAACAAGCCCTAAGGACAACACAATTAGCCAAACCTAACACTAACTGCCTCTAAGTCGGAGTCACAGATTTTAGTCTCCTTCCAGGTGACGACTGGCGTGAGAATCTAGATTAGGCCTCTGACTATAGTGCATAGTATTACTTTAAAGTTGTAAGAACAGGATGAGCAAAGTCAAAATAGATTTTGTGACATAAAGTCGATCCAAATCATGAAAATGGTATTTGTTTTAAAAGGCTCAAAAATGGCAGCCATCTTCTAAGATGCCATCCGGAAATTCAGGTGGCTAACGGGGAATATGAAAGACATACGACCTGATGGGGGGGGCATACTAATTTTGATGCTTGCATTCACATTTGAAAGATTTTTACAGCAAGATGCAGCAGTACGTAGAAGATATCAAACACACCTCCTCCACTGTTTCAGGAGGATAAGCAGGAGAGTAGCCATCATGGATCCCAGACGAAGGCAATGCACAGATGTGGGTGTGGTGAGCTGCAAATCAGGAGACGGAAAATTAGAACTGGATTAAAATTAAAAAAAGACAAGAAAAAAAAAAAAGAGTTTCAAGTCACGACTTACAGCAGCTTTAGTCCCATCTAGAACATCCATAAACAGCTTCAGTTTGGTCGAATCCTCTGTTATATGCATCACATCCGCCTGAAAACATCAGAGCACAACGACTCAGATTTTATGTTTCTTTACAAACTATCCAAATAAAACAGATTTCACCAACAAATTTATAGAGAAAAAAAAAAATCAAAATTAACATAACACACATGGGTGGTGGAAAGAATCAGCAGCATCCGCCACGCAGAAATCAGCATCTGTGTCTCTGGGAAGCAGCAGATGCCCTCCTCCTCCGTCTCTGCCACATGACACACCAACGACTTCACATACTGGGACCAGTAGTCGTAGCGCCGTGCGTTAGAGAACTTCTGAAGCCCATCCTTCAGAGACTGCTCCAGGGAACCACTGTAACATCACACACACACTCAGGGCGTTTTGACACTGCAAAAAGATAAAATACTACACCAAGTACTTCTGGTCAAGTTTCTAGGTCAAATATTTTAGTGAACTTGAAATAAAACAGGCCTAACTTACAAGCAACTTTTCAGCAAAATATAGGAGCTTGTTTCAAGTCAATTTCTTAATATTGATGGAAGAGTACTGGCAGATTATTTCACCAATAACATGGGAAAAGTGTCTTGTTATAAGTGAAATAATCTGCCAATAGAACTAGTACTTTTTTAAAATTAATAGTAAGGAATCATTGCTTTAAACAAACTCCTACATTTTGCTGAAAAGTCACTTGTAAGTGACTGACTTCAAGTGCACTAAAATAATTTGCCCTAGAAACTAGACCAAAAATACTTGGTAAGATTTTGTGTTTTACAGAGTAGGACTGATAATAATTCATGTTGAATTTCATTGATGTTGGCACAGATTCAGGTCGACCAGCTGACCTGACGACGTAGTAGATCTCCAGACCGATGATCTTCATGACAAATGCGCAGGCCTCCAGGACGCATGGCTGTGGATAAACCATACAAGTTGGGTAGTTGTGAAATAGCTGGTTCAGAAAAGTCAAAAACAGGATGCGATTTGTTTATATAACAAAGACCTCTGTGGTGTCCGACGGCGGGGTGAGAGTTCCAAAAAGAGGCGTCGTCAAATTCTCCCAAAATCTTTCCCTGCACAAAAACAACAAAGCACTGTGAGATTGTTCCACAACACACCCTTACAGTAAAATAAGGTGTATTTTAGCTGTGTGTTCTCACTTTGTGCGAAGGACAGAGATGGCGCTGTCTCTGCGGTCCTGCCACAGCGCCAGGAGGAAAGCCAGCGCTGCACGGTGGAGCAGCGGAGGACACCAGTACTTCCCCTGCTGCTTCGAGTCGATCAGCTCCAGCACCACATGGAGGCAGCTCCACTCGCCCACCAGAAACTCCTGCAGCTCCGACACAAAAACGTTTTCAATCTAGATGCTCAATTGCTAAAAAAAAAATAAATAAAAATAAAACAACAAAAACACAAAACGGAGTTACGCCAGGGTTTCGTACCTTTGACCCCTCGTTTCCGTCTTTGACTTCCAGGTTGAGGAAGAGTTCGATGAGACCGGGCTGCGTTTCCACGGCCACTGTGAGGAACTCCAGGATCATCACCTTGATCCTCATGTCTTCCGTTTTGCTCTGCAGCCGAGCGAGGAAGGCGTCCCTGATTGCAGCCGCGTCGTTGCCGAGGCAGGCGTACACCGACATGGGGGCGACCTGCGGATGAAACCGGTTCGTTAGCGACATCAGCTGTCGCTAGTGATAAATCGACGAAAGGTCGGAGGAAGTCTCACCGTGGCGAGCCTTTTCAGCAGCTGAATGGCGAGGCGGGGCAGAGCTGGATCGTGTTTGTGGTAAATGTATTTGGCGAGGACGACGACGAGGTTGCTGCCGTGACCGCCATGCTGCGTCAGCGCCTGCTCCAGCGGGGACACGGCATCGGACGGCGGCTTCAGGCGGATCACGTTGTTCGTGACGGAGAAAGCCAGTTTGACCGTCTGGATCAGGATCTGACCTGGACCCTCAGAGCCACAGCTGCAAGAGGACACAAGATTAGTCACCAGTTTAGGGAAAAAACAGCAAACAAGCACAAAATAAAAAACAAAAAAAAGGTGGATTATTAGGTGAGACTTATTGAATTGTTCACCTGCTGGGCTGAGCAGCCAGGACGACATCTATGGTGTCCACTCCGACAGCCATGATGTTGACGACGGCCTGGCCAGCCTCCGTGTTGGCCAGGCTGTAGATGCAAAGGGACTGCAGAGTGGGAGTGCTGCAGGGACATAGGAAACAGTTCAGCTTCAAACCTTATTAGACAACTAAACCTTTTCAGTCAATAATGATATTAACAATCTACTTGATTACTAACTGATTAGCAAAGAGATGGCATGTCTGAAATAGTCTAGGATAATAAAGTGTTAAATTGACTAAAATTAGCATGTCAGAGAACAAAAAAATAAATCTGCCACATTATCTCTAATTAGCGCATATCTTATTAAAGTATTTAATATTGGTAAAAAGAACAGAACTTTGAATGACCAAACCATGTGCAAACTAGGGCTGGTTGATATGGTTTTAGAATAAGATCTCTGATTCTTCATTTCAGATCTGGTTTTAATCTTTTTTGCTCACTTTCTTTTGGGAAAAAACATTTTCAAAGAGTGGCTTTTAATTCCATCGTCCTGTCTGTGAGTTGTACAATGGCATATCAGGGCCAGGCTGTAACAATTTCTATTCAATTCTAAGAACAAAGTCATAATATTAGCAGAAAAAAAAAAGATGAAATTTTACCAGAGAAAAAATTTTGTTATGAGAAAAAGAGCTTTAACGAGGAAAAAAGTAACCAGGATCTGATGTGAGCAGCTCAGTTCCGGTAGTTCATCAAAACTCTTGTTTTGCATTAAAGTTCTGCTTCGGATAATAATGTGATGCTCTAAAACTTATACCAAAGTATAACTTTCTAACTTTACAAGATGCTCAACATTCCTCATTTTAATTTATTTTTTGTGTTGGAGTACTCATAAAATTACAACTTTATTCTGCTAATATTATTATCACATTATACAAGTAATGTTTAAAAAGAATCTTAGCGTGACCCTAATACTCCATCATAGAGTTGACCTGAATTCAAAGTCCAAATAAATCAAAGCTGTAAAACTCGAATGTCAAGCAAAACTGTGGGTTTTGACATCACTCTGAACTATATTCCATTGGTGGAAAAATAATCCTTACTTTCCAAAAATTAAACCTTCAAAAACTTCAAAATCTAAAAATGTTACGAAAAAAATCGATTTTGCTCTAGTGCAAATTCTGATATATTCCTAAATCCAAGCGACCGTATGGTCCAGCTCTCTGAATCACCAGAAAACTGTGATGATATTTCTGAACTCCATCCATACCTGCCCTGGTCCTCTCCTTCTGGGCTCAGATTGAGAATGGCGTGTATCAACTCCAAAATATAGCAACCTGTAGAGACGCACACAAGTCAACTTTTACCCTGGTTCCTCTGTTGCTCTTCCAGAGTGACGTAAAGGAAAGCAGGAAGGTTCACCTATTCTCTCTCTGACTCCATTGGTGTTGTAGCGCCACTTATGGTATGTTGGCAGCATCTCCTTTAATACCAGCAGCACACAGGGAATCAGGCCTTTGCTCTGGGTGTTTCCAAGCTGCCCCTGAAGGAGATAAAAGTGATTACTATTCATTACTAAAAACCAGAACAAAGACTAAAATATTATGCTTTAAATTTTTTTTTACCTTCACCAAGGTTGTAATGAGACGAAGGAAGGCGATTGTTACAGCGTACTCTCCTCTGGGTTGCTCAATCTGCACCAGCAGGTTGCCGTAGTTACCTGCCTTCATTCCCTCAGCACTAAGTCAAAAGAAACATTAGTCTGATGTTTTACAGATAAGATCAACATTCATCAGAATTCGATCTGGTTTATTAGGGGTGGGGTCACCTGATACACTGGGCCATGTTGGTCAGAGGGTTGGAGGCGAAGGGGAGGAAGCCAGTGTGATGCAGACTGGACCACACCTGAGAGGAAATACACATGGTTCAATTCAATTTAATTCAATTCATTTCAGAAATACTTTATTGATCCCAAAAGGGAAATTAAATCATTAATTCAGATTCTTCAAAGAGTTATTGTAGATAGTAATGGCTGTTGGTAGAAAAGATCTCTTGTAGCAGTCTGTATTAAAGCGAATCTCAAGAAGGCTCTGACTGAAGATACTCTGTCATACACTTCTTCCACAATCCATTAACCCTTCCAGCATTTTCAAGGTAGGTTTTCAAACTTTTCCAGCACCACACTTGGCAATAAAAACAGTACAAATACACCAAAAAAAAGACATTTCAATTCATAATTTTATGATATGATTTATTACTGTTATCAATAATATTTTATAACAGTATTCTACATTCTGGGATAAAATGAACTAAAACATAACAAAATCTTATGTTTTGAAATTTATTACCTACCTGCTCAAATTAAATGCTTGAACACAAGAAAGTTACAAAACATAAAGTCTCTAAAAACTGTTCTCGTTATGCTTTCTGGCATTTAGCAAATAGAAATTGTCTTGGTAACTTTAACTGTCCTAAAAAAAGAGAAGTTTGGTTTGATTTAACTTCAAACTGTCAAAAAATATGTGTGTCATTATTAGGTCTATGAAATTATCTGGTTTAAACTGTAAATAACATTTTCCGAATTTATGCTTTTTATCAAATGCTAGACTGCACTTTATTATAAAACTGTGCGGTTTGGAATATGAAGGACTTTCAAGGACTATACACAGAAATCAAGCAATTCCCAAACCTTGAACACACCTAATTGAAATTGAAGCATTTTCAAGGATTTCAAGCCCCTGTACAAACCCTGATAAAGGCAGGAAAATGAGAGCTGAACGACCTGAATCTCCCTGCTTCAATCATACACACCTTCCCTGGCATCCTAGCAGCCAGCACAGAGAGACAGTTCACACAGGAGGCGATCACATCCACCGGAGGGCTGATGACTGAAGTCAACCTGACACACGAGACAGGTGCAAGATCAAAACAATAAAAAAAAAAATAATACTAACCTACAAGTTTCGATACGTTTGCCTGACGTTAGATTACCTCTGCAGCAACATGTAGATGCGTGAGGTCAGAGGCAGCAAGCAGTCGGACACGGTCCAGTCGGTGCTGATGATCTTATGGACCAGATCCAGGATGGGCTTCACGCGCGCACAGTGAGCCAGGACGTCTGGCACAAACAGGTTTACAATGCTGAATTAATTAGAGGGCTGCAACACACATTCCAAAACTTGTTTTTTACATAATTAACTGTTTAATTTGCATAAACTAGAAAAACCTTTTGATGACAAAATACTGTCAATGACTCCAAAACAGCAAAAAGCTGACAAACTTTGGTAAACATTACAGATTGTTTAAATTATAGCAATATGCAACAATCAAATCTGGATTTCAGTTTTGACTCTAAATAAGTAAGTAGTCAATAAAGTAAGTTTTTTTACTTTATTTACTTTTTTTTTTCCAGGAAATTTTAACGCAGCATTTATGCAAAAAGGCATTGAGTCCTTATATTACATAGTACATGGACATATTTTTCAGTAGGCTTATATTTCTGCATTAAACATTTTTTCTGTTTGTATTAGGTATTTTCACTGAAATATACAATGTTGTGTATGTGAGATATCTGTATGAAACACATTTCATTTTTTAAAATTATATTTCAATACATTAAGGTGCCTCACTTACTCACAAAAATGAACTGGAAATGAAGTCCAAAGAAAAACTTTAAAAGACATGTAGAAAACCTGGAGAGCTTCTGATCACAACCACTTTAAAAAATTATCAACATACACATAAAAAAATTGGAATAGCTTAAAACATCTCCAAAGTACTTAACAATGATGAATAAAAAACTCATTTGTTGAAGGATTCTTTGATTTGAAATGTTTAAGTGCAATTTCAATGTAAAAAATTTTTATTTGCGTTGACAATTCTCTGTTCATTCCTAAAGTTTCTTAAGTTGACTGGAGCTGGACTAAAAAAACATAAAAGTTCATTTAAGAGGCTTCAAGAAGTTTCCACTTAGGAAATATGAAAGTGACACTTTTTCCTGCTTTAATATTCTTGAGTCCACACTAGGAATCTTAAATACAGACTAAAAGCATCATGGCTGTATATTTGCTGTGCTTCCAGCCTGTCGCTCAGCTGTCTGACGTACCTGCAGTGGAGACGACGTGCAGCAGCATCTCCACCTCGCAGGTGAACAGAGTCCAGGCACTGTAAGAGTAGTCCCACCTCACCATGTAGCCCTGTTCCCCTGCAATCATCACCTGGCCCAGCACTCCCTGGGGCATCCACAGGTTAGCCTGCCCTGAACCTAAAGAAAGATAATGGGATAAAGATGCTCTTATTTATAAACTATAAATAACGTCAAACATCTGTGTATAAATGTGAACCAAAACAAACCCAGAGGGTAGAGGAGTTTTGGAGCCTGTCTCCTCCACAATGTCTCATCGTCCTTAGAAATGATATCAATGGGTTTGTGTTTGTAAACTTGTGTGTAGAAGGACATCTTGTCCAAGAAGTTATACACCTGCCAAACACAAGCATAAACACTGAGGAGTCTGTACAAAGAGAGGCTGCCATACATCTGGTCAGGGAGACATTTTACCTTCTTTACAGTCGACTTGTTAGACACAAGTGCGGTCAGCAGCTGCAGCAGAGGTCCGATCTTGTGAGGGAACATCCCAGCTGCACTGTCTAGGATCATCCCTAGTCCCCTGTTTGGCTTCTAGATTCAAATTTACACAAAGATGGCGGATTAACAGCAAGAAATACACGGACAGCTATATTTTATCTCCCTTCCTTTGGCATGTTGTCTCACCATTTCCCAAAAGACTTCAGCTAAACTGGGAGCAGAGAGGACCTCACAGGCAGCATCGATCAGGTGAGAGCCCTCCACACCATTGGCCTGTAGCAGATTACAAGAGAGCTGGTTACTGACACATACATCGATTTCTCTTAAACACATAAACGCCAGGCAGAACCTGTAAGCTCTCTTCTTCAAATGACGTGATCACGAATGACAGCAGGCCGTAAATACACATCTTGGCTGTGCTTGCTGTACACTGGAAAGGCAGAATCAAAAAGATGACTTAGAAAATTAAGTTACTTACACAAGGGCAACAACAAAAAAATGGTCAACTGTTTTTGCATGTTTTTTTTTTTTTGTTTTTTTTTTAAAGCCTTTTGTGATGCATAATTTTTGCTCTTACATTATTTCCTGAGACTCCGAGTCCCTTCAGCATCGATGAAAGGTACTGGAAGACCCCCAGCTGCAGCGCCGTGTTGCCTATCCTCCGGATCACAGGATTGGACTCGTCAGGTCTGAGGGTGTGTCTCAACAGGACCCAGGACAGCAGAACAGGGCCATGATGAGGGATGTCCCCAAATGTCAACAGCAGCTGATCCATCTCCTGGAGGAAAAAAAAATAGGAGAAATACAGATATCACAAAAATAAATTAAGAAAACTTCTTCCATATAAATTTACTCTGCTATTATTGTGTGGGGGGAAAAAAAAGAAAACTGATTATCTCCTCTTCAATTAAAAGTTTGTGTCAAACCTTAATGACGTCAGGAGCCCCAGAAAACTGGTGCTGCTCTGTACAATCCTCCAGAGCGCACTTGTGCAGAAAGTCTATGTCCATTCCCTCCACCAGGATGAGAGAGCTCAGGTATCTGCCAGCCGGAGAAACACAACAGATCTATTAAACCTACATCAACAAGAATGATTAGAAAACTAATCATGAAAAAAATGCCGTTTATTGATGTGGAGATTCCAAATAGCAGTAGTTGTGCAGCAAACAAATAGATAAAATCAGATCATGCCGTGCGTTTTTGTTTTAGATGTTTACATTTCATGAAATTGCATAAAACTGGTCAATATCATCATACCGGTCCAAGCCAACTCCCTATAAAGAAACCTACCCAATTCTGTCAACCAGTGCATCCATACTCTTGTCAACCAGGTGCCTGTTGGTCTGCCGTATGCCGAAGCCTTGTTCTTTGAACATTTTGGTGAAGTTCAGAAGGTCAGACGGGCTCATCTCAAAGTAGGCGTAGTACAGGAAGATTATCTCCAGCAGCAGAGACTGCTCTCTCAAACACTGCATGAACCACCGGGAGACCTGCCGCTCAGTCTGAACAAAAACACAAACAACCCCAACTGGTACTTATGACGAAAGAGGTCACACTTTGTTGTGCGTTTTCCACAAACAGCATGTTGCAAGTATTCATGAAACAAAGTTTTTAAATACAAGATTTCAAACCCAAACATTCTTGCAATTTATTGGGACTTTGTGCGACTTCACTGCAAAAACAAAAACTTACCAAGTGTTTTTGGTCTGGTTTCTAGAGCAAATATCTTAGTATGCTTGAATAAGACAAAACTAACTCTCAAGTACTTTTTCAGCAAGACGCATGAGCTTGTTTTAAGTCAATAATTCCTTAACATAAGACATTTTTCCATATTATAAGAGAAATAATCTGCCAGTGGAATTAGCACTTTCTAATCAATATTAATTATTTACTTAAAACAAGGTATATCTTTCTGAAAAGTTGCTTTTAGTTGGTTTTGTCTTAAAACAAGTGTACTAAGATATTTGCACTAGAAAATAGACCAGAAAATACTGCTGGTCGAACTACTTCACAATTACTAACTACTTTGTGTTGGCTTGCCAGACGAAAACAAAAGAGTTGTGAAACACCCTTACCATGAGGTTGCCGTGGGTTTCCCATGTCGGTGCTTCGGCCTTGAAGAGATTCTCAAACTGTGACTGATAGCTGCTCACCAGGTCTTTCTCCAGTTTATTGACACAGTTACTGTACTCGGTCTACACACACACACACACAAGCAAACACCTTAAGTTGAATAAGAGAACCCACAACGTTTGTCATCAAGAAGTGAATGATCAAATATGTTTGTGACCTCTCACCCGATAGGGATGACGTTCATCCTGAAAGTATGTGAGCAGCAGCAGGACACATCTAAGCAGACACATCCGCTCCTCATAATAGTAATCAGCTATCTGTGGAAACAATTACAGAACCAGTAGGATTTAAAAACTGACATCAGAAAAGTTGCAACTGAGCTGCAGACTTTTAGACTCACTTTTAGAAGGAGTCCCTGGCTTTGCCGCTCATCCTTTAGAACAACCTGTAGACACAAACCTTTTTTAATCATCACCACTAATGCAGAAGTTCTTCCTCTTTATGTCATGTGATTTTAAAAAAAGCTGATGGAGAACAAAAAATAAATAAATACTTTTAAGGAATCTTGGGTTCCTCTGTAGTCCTCCTGAAGATAGCATTGTAAAAGTTGCACACTCTGCTGCTCATCCAGATTCTGTGAGATATATGAACACACATCTTAGCACACTCACTGAAAGCTGATATGTGTGTGTTTACTCAAAGAAAACTCTGAATTCGTACCAATAATTTACTAATCCTAAAGCCAAAGTCCTTCAGAGGTTGTGCCACATTTTTCTTCTCCTTCACTTTCCCAGCAGAGGATGAGCTACAGCAAAAGAAGCTGACAATTACTCTTTCTGTGAATAGTAATGATGAATGTGACATGAAAATACCTTGATGTCTCTACCTGGGTGGCTTGTAGTAACCAAGTCCTTGATGCAGTCTGTCCCAGTGTCTGTCAAGTTCTCCCTCGATCTGAGCCTGCGACCATCCAAAACAAATATTTGTTTGTTTTTTTTTATTCGGTGTACACGTTACCAGAAATAAACTGATAAATTAAATGTTCAGCAAGGTCACAAAAGTACAGAGGAGACATACTGGCTCTCTCAATGCAGATCTCCCCAACAAAATCGTCCATAACTCTCGACAGCTCCTGGAAAAAAAGTGAAAGTGGTGTATTTAGGCAAAGCGATGCAGAATGCTGTGTGAATGCACATCAGCAGCACTGAACTGTTTTCAGTTTTTATACTCTGAACATTTTAGGGATTTTAACAACTGAGCTCTGATAGCTCTGGATGTGTTCTCGGTGATTTGATCACCACTTTGAGAATAAGTTTGTATTAGAGCTACGCATTATATCAAATTGGATTGATAAAATCCAATTTTGATATAATATTGTAATATTATATTACAATATTGTAATCACAAAGAAATTCTTAGATGCTCTATGTGGTAGGATGTACATGCAAATTCTGCCTGCAAAGAACATATTTGTTCTTTTGGATAGACTTTTTTGTTGCAAATGACTGGTTCTAACATTCTCAAAATGACATTAAAACAAGTAATGGAGACATTAAATAAATGCAATTTAATGAATCTTGTTGATTATATAATCACAATCACAGTAATCATAGTTACTTGTCACCCACAGCATTCTCTTACAAATATAATAAACCATTTAAAATGCGCCGTAAGTACCTGGTTTTTACGTATTTATTTTTTATTTAAAAATTATTTCCTTTTCCAAACTCAATTTTAGCACATTTAGAATGTAAATACAAAACTCACTTTGTAGAGCAAATATTTGTACACTGCTTAACATTTAAATATGCAAGTCACAAAAACCACGAATAAACACAAACGTGGAAAACGGACATTTGTTCTCCAAAGGGTTCTTGGTCTAAATAACACCGGCTTCCTCACTGCCATTAACCCTAAATAAGACATATCCATAAAACCTTATGGTGTCTGTGCCCACATACATAAATGGTTTTCAGTTAGTAAGTAAATAGATCAATCTATTCGTACTGATATTTATGTCATGATAACTCAAAATCTTTAAATAAAATGCATTTGGAAAAAAAAATATTTTTCATAATTTCAAATATCTATTATTCAGACAAACAGGACATGAAACAGCCTGACAACATTTTGTTCAATTTCACTTTTCCATATATTTTTTAAACAGGAAAAATACTATTAAATTGCAAATTGCTGAAGACCAAATAGAAACCACAGACAGAACTTTAAGATGTCAAATGGCCTTTTCATTATCCTGTTTAGCACGCTCATTACAAGTACAGCCATTAAACTCTACTGCACATATTTACAAAAATAAATCTGCTATGGATTTGATCTGGCATCATTAAGCATAAAAAGGTTCTATTAGATCAAACTAATAAATTGTGACAGTTAAAAGATTGAATATTGAATTCAGTTCTCAGATCAATCTTCAAGCTGTAAAACCCTATAAATTATTTTACACTTAACTAACTTAAGCTAACTTCGTTGTCATATATCTAATCGACAGTTCCGTTAGTTTGTCCATTATCACACAACTTTGTTTAATCCCTGTCGAGCAGTGATAGTTGCTGAAGATAATTCAGAGATAGTTTAATTTAAAATAACTTATTTGTCCCTTAAAATAACGAGTAATTTCAATAGCTGACGTTTGTAGCTATTGTTGACATGCGGCGCCGCGCTGATGAAAAGCCTTTCAAACGTTAGCAGCAGTTGCTAAGCTAACTAAGCGTGGCGCTGACTGTTAAAAAGACGAACAGTCAAACGCGTCGGTTACCTTGAATTAAAAGTTGAAGCTATGTTTATACATGTTTACTCTCCAGTGGGTTTTGTTAAGTCTTCAGACCTTATTAATGTTAAATGAAGTTTGTGTGGCTGTTACTACCTGACGCTGATCTCTGATTCCGCCATCTTCACCTCGGCCCTGTGATTGGTCGGTGAGAGCTGGCCCGTCACATTAGATTCTTCTTCTGGAGCTAGATTTCAAGGTCAGAATTGCTCTAGTGCCACCTTCTGGAAAGAGATTGTTAAGTCAAGTCAAAGCCTCCCCCCTTTATTTTTCGCACGATTTCATGATATGAACTCAGTAATAAAACACAATTCTCACCTTTTTATCGAGAGCTTTCAAAGAAAGCAATATTCCATCTTAATTTCAAGATCCTGGGTTACTTTGCAGCCGTATAATCTATTTTAGAAAGTTATATACCTTTTGAATATACACACATTTTAATTTGTACTAAAATCTATTTTCAAAGTTGGAAAATATCATAAAACATAAAAGAACAATAAATCATGAATGTTAATAGCACTTGCGTATTTGCCAATGTCAACTCTCTGTTAAGATAAGTTAAATTCTGGATCTCAAGGTTATTCTCCGAGGCCAGACACACACTCAAATGAGATGTAACTAAATATCTTATTATCTTTGTAATATTTTATTAATATTTAAGGAATAAGCCCTACAAATACAGTAATCCCACCGGAAAATAACAAAAATGCTTAAGGGAGATGTGTGTTTTGAAATATTTTGTTTAGTTAGAGAATATATGTTTCTCCAGTCGTTCGTGAAAAGATTCTTGAATACACGAATAATCTCTGATGTAACAAATAAATTTAGGGGAAGAGCAATAAAATAGAGATAAAGTAAATATCAGCCGCTATAATCGCATATCTTTAAATGTTAATTATAGTGAGTGTTATTGTAAAGTTTTATTTTAAAGACCAACAGTAAAACTATACAATATTTTGCTAAATTAGTTTTTAATCTTGTATATAATAATATAATAAACTCGTCGTTATTCATTATTATTATTATTATTATTATTATTATTATTATTATTATTATTATTATTATTATTATTATTATTATTATTATTATTAACAACAAATAAACACTTAAATAATCAAATAAAACTGTTCATTTCAGTCTGTTTATGACCGCTGTGATGGTACCACGTGACTATTCTGTCAAACATGGCCCCTTCCTGCAGGCTGTGAGAGGAGCGACAGCTGACAAAGCCAACAGGTTTGCACAGAAACGGTGGCAGCTCGTCCCGTCGGAGCGCACGTTCGTCCAGATATAGCTGCGTTTATGTGGTGGGTACTCTGGTTTGTCTTTATCGGTGTGGCTTTCACTTCCACAAAGCCTTCTGTCGGCGCTTCCGTGGCTAACTCGCTACAATCAGCTGGATTTTAGTGTTAGCTCTGTGACGTGTGAGGTTGCAGCATCATGTCTTTAACCCATCGCCTCTTTTCTGGAAGGATACAAGAATTTCTGTAGGTTGTGTTTTTCATTTTCGGATTTATCTGCAGAGGAATAGCGATCGTCTGTCAGAAAAAGGACAGCTGATCTGTGGTTGCTTGTCGCCCCGACTTCCACCCCCACAGGAGCAAAGGTTGCAGCTGGTGTGTGGAAAGATCACCCGTGTCTTTCCACACACCAGACTGAGCCTGTTTCTAAACGGAATTTTTCACACTGACTATATTTTGTTGGTTTTGCAAGAGTTCAATATCCCGTTTGAACTGTAAATGTGATTTTCCGATCTTGAATGCAGTGATTAACTTTTATGACACTGCATCCTTTAATTTATTTCCCCTTTCTCATTTGTTTATACATTTATTTATTTGTTTTTATCTTTGCAGCATGGGAAACATACCTGCCACACGATGAAGAACGGCATCAAAAGGAAGTGACATCCCGTTCTGCTTCAGACCCATCTGTTCAGATCAAACCCTCCATCTTTCTCTGGCCTCATCCTCCCTGACGCCATGCAGGTGAACCCAGTTTACGTGGAGTCCGTCGTCGTCCTGGCTGTGGTGCTTTGTGTCCACATGGCCATCTGGAACCAGCACTCCTGGTGCAGCATAGCTCTCGTCATTCAGGCGTTCTACGTCCAGCACAAATGGGACCGTCTGCTCAAGTCGGGAGCTGCCGTGTTCCAGTTTCGCCTGTCAGCCAACAGTGGCATCGTTCCCGCTTCCATGGTGATGCCTCTGATGGGCCTGGTGCTGAGAGAAAAGTGCTCTGCCTCAGGGAATGTCTACTTCGAGCGGTTCTCCATGGTGATCAGCATCACAGGCATGATGCTGGCGCTGTTCCTCTCTCTGATTGCGCTGGGTGTTACAAGACCTGTCCCGACCAACACTTGCATTATCGCAGGGCTGGCCAGCAGCGCAATCCTCTACACGACAAAGCAGACCCTGACGGTGTCGGAGGTCATCGAGGTACTAGAGGTGTTGTTGATCTTTGTCTATCTCTGTTTGATTATGCTTTACCTGCTACCACGCTGCTTCACACCCGGAGAGGCCCTCCTCATCGTCGGTGGAATCAGTTTCATCTTGAACCAGCTCATCAAGCGCTCGCTGAACCTGGCAGAGGTCAAAGGTGACCCAGTGAACTACTTCCTGCCGGTGGTGGTGGTGGGTTCACTGCTGTTGGGTGTTTTCTTCGCCCTGCTCTTCTGCTTCATGGAGTCTGAGACTTGGGTGTCCTCCCTCTTCTTTCATATGATGACAGCCGTTCTGGTTCTGGGTATCCTGATGCCGTGGTTGTCGCTGTTCATCGGCCGGCACCCCATCATGTGGCTTTTGGACTTTGTCACCTTGAATGACAGAAGACTCTGTTTGCTGGGGTATTGGATGTTTCTGGCAATTGTCGCAACTTGTGTCGTGCTACATCAGAACTATCAGCGCCAGTCGGGATCCAAGAAGCACCAGGCCTCTACTGTTGTCAGGAAGTATTTCCACCTGATAGTAGTGGCCACCTACGTTCCAGGACTGATTTACGACAGACAGCTGCTACACGTGGCTTCTGTCGGATGCCTGGCAATTTTCCTGTTGCTGGAGTATGTCCGTTACTTTCGTATTCTGCCTTTCGGCCAGCTGCTCAGGCAACTTCTCACCTTGTTCCTGGATGAAAGAGACTCTGGCCCTCTCATTCTCACTCACATTTATCTGCTGCTGGGCATGTCTCTGCCCATTTGGCTGTTTCCTGGACCCTGTGCTCCCAAGGGAATCCTCACTGGGGCTGGGGGTTTGGTACCTTATGCGGGCGTTCTGGCTGTGGGAGTCGGAGACACCGTTGCGTCTGTCTTTGGCAGCACCATGGGAGAGATCCGTTGGCCTGGCACCAGGAAAACCTTGGAGGGGACCGCAACGTCCGTGTTTGCCCAGATCATCGCCGTGGTGATGTTCCTCATCTTTGATGGTAGCATCAATCTGAACTCTACCTACTCATGGATTGTTGGCTCCATCACCCTTGTGGCTTTGCTGGAAGCCTACACCTCTCAGATTGACAATCTTTTGCTGCCGCTCTACCTCTTCATCCTGCTGTTGCTTTAAATGAACAAACTGCAAAAAGAAACATTTCCTATCTGTCTGTACTTGAGTGTTTCCTGTGGCAAAGTGAAATTGTGAATGAAATGTCTTACGGAAGCCCTTTAGGATTCAACATACGGGGGAGGAAAAGGTAGAGCGTCTCAGCACAAAAAATCTGCTAAAAACTTGATCTCTTCAGAAAATGATGTTGCACACATAAAGTCTGTCACTGTACACCTTCACGTTGCAATAAGGAGATCTAGAGCAGGTTATAAAGAAACATGAGCTCAGTGTCAGTGGTGTACATTTCTGTCCTGCCTCTGAAGAACTCAATCACCGACACCTATAACTCTTAAATTATGCAAACTGAGTTTAGCACAGTGGGAATGAATTAGTTTAGTCCCATATGGAACTCCTATGTATTGTTTTGATTTTTGATATCTTTTTTTGTACAACCAACACATCTACGTACATTGCCTTGGAAGAACATCATTTAAAGTTTTCTCTCTTTATCAATCTTCTTGTTCTTTGATTGTGAGTCTTGACTCCCCCATGGCAATATAAAGGACTGGCCACTATGCTAACATGCCTTAAGATGTGTATTTTCTCTAGCAGGTGATCACTTATTGTAGAAGTTGTAGATAAAAGCATGGCAGTCCAAATCAACTTATTTGTATAAGGGCTGGCTCTCCTTGTGATTCTGCATGACACTGATGTGAACTCTAGTACTGTAACATATTTATATGCAGACTTCCTCAGCTACAATTTTGCTCTAAATGTTTACTTTGCTCTGTATGTTTGTGGTTTAACTGGACCATTCCTTGTTAAACTGATCATTAAACTATTATTATTATGATTATGATGATGAATCTGTATGTATGGTTTTGAGTCAAACTATGAACAGACACCCTGAGATTTAATTTAAGATGCTTTATAGACGTGTCCTCAAATGTCATTATGTTGGACTTCATCCTTTATACACAAAGGTACTTTAATTTATTGTCTGATCTTTGATTTCAGTGTTGATTGGCGTTATTTTATATATGTATATTTTGAAGTTGTGACATGTTTTGGAACAGTAGTATGCTGTTATCCTCTTGATTCTTTCCTTTCTCTGTATTATTGCATGATCTGCGCATCATGGCAGATGCCTGCTAAACCTCCTGTGTGAACGAATGACCATACTACAGAAACACAAAAATGAACTTTCTCATTTATAATTTGATTCTTAATAAAAATGTTTCCATGTTTGTGTTAAAAATCATTTGGCCTTGAAGTTTAATTAAGCTGAATCTTAAAATGAACATCTGTTGGGATGCTTGGACTTTCTTGCATTTTGTCACACCGCAATGACAAATGTCTCAATAATCTTATTGAGATTTAGAAGTAAAAATGAGGCATGGTTTTTCAATATTTAAAAAAACCCCTAAATTATAAACTGTAAACAGACAGGTTAAGGTAAGGTGAGCGCTTCCAATTACACATTACTAAGTGTACGATTTAATAAAATCCCAATAAATTACATTATTGGTGTTTATAATTTCTGAGAAGTGTTAACACTTTTGTGAGGCACAGAGCAATGGTTTACAAAATTAAGATATAAAATAAATTTAAAGTAGCTCACTAAAAATAAACATTTCTATCACCAAAGATAATCCTTGGAACAATTATTAAAATGCTAAAAATATTTATTTCAGTAATTATTTGTCACATTTAAAAAAAAAACAGGTATGCTGTCATTATAGTGTTTAACCATTATTTATGGACTACATATTACTGCAGTGGCTTTCTCAACATATTGCTTGGTGCTTTGACGGTGCAAAGTTGCACCGGCAGCCGGTGTGCAGTTGAAAAACCACTGAGCTGATTTACACATTAACAACAGACACTGAGGCGTGAAACATTGTTCCCAGAAACTTTCTGCAGACGTCGTTGAACGTCTTCCTTGTATAAAACTGTTCCTCTTTGCAAGCTGCCAGAGACATTGTTGTCATTAAGTGTAGAGAGGTGGGAAAGGCAGCTCCTCTGTGGGTTGCAGCCTTGGAAAAACAAAAAGAAACATGATTTATGGGCTACACAGACAAATCCAAAAGATTTTTGTCTGTTGTGTGGAATTAAATGATTGTTCATAACAAGTAAACTATATGCTAGATAAGAGCTGTGTGAAAGTAAAATGCAAGTGATGTCAACCCCCTGTTAGAGGGGGTCTGAGATAGAAAAAAAATATTTTCACCAGTTGTCAGGGCTCCAGCGAGTGTCCAGGGCCTCCATGATGTGGAAGGTGTAGACGTGGCGAGAGTCTTCAGAAGTGTTTTCAGCACTTCTGTGCACCACTTCCCCGTGAATCAGAACCACACCACCTGAACACAAGGAGACGGATGAAAAACAAAATCTATTATTTCCAGGTGAACCATGTAAAGGCCTCAATCCATTTGAAAATGGTTAGTAATTATGACTGCCTTCCAGAGATACAGATGGAAATAGGTCAATCTATGGAGATAAAATAGAGGCAAAACTTCAATAAACATTGTAGCAAAATGTTATTTTAGGCACAAGGAGTAAATAAGTATTTTGATACTTTAACAAATCAGACCCCTTTCCTTCTATACATCTTTATGTCATCCGAACACGGTCTCTTTGCCTCGTTCACCTTTTTTAACAGGTGCAGCTACAAACTTGTCCTCATCATAAGTTGGCTCCCTTCCGATGAAGTCTGTCAGCGGGAAGGTGCCTTTCGGGGTGCGCACCATTCGACGGGAAATACCGCCTAAGAAAGTAAAGTGGTGACATGAGAAATTCACGTAAAGACAAATGCACCAACAGATAAATTGTCCAGTGTTGTACTCACTACTCTGTGATCCTGGTATGAACCACAAACAGCCATTGTTAACAGTCGCATCCTCCAGCGCGATCCACAGTCCCATAACTCTGCCCAGGGGCTCCGTGTACAGAAACGTGGCGTCCTGGTGAGGCGTCACTGTGCAACACACAACGATCGACTGCAGACTTTAAAGTTACATTTCATCATGTCATGAGAGATCATGGTGACTCCCCACTATCACTGAGTGCATAAGGTAACAATCACATTTCTGTATTATGACTGATTTACTGTATACTGTCACGGTGAAACACAGTGTCGTAACAGGCTAAAGGCACTTAGTTTGGCTGATTTAAATTCCCACAATCAATATTTATCCAGTTTTGTCAAGAGGAAGACACAGTAGTCCCATCTGGATGCACATTACATACCGAGAATGAAGAACGGGATAGAGCGAAACACCTGGGATGCATCAGATTATTATATTTGCATCTGTTCTTGACATCACTTGTTAAAATGTAATTCTGTATACTCTGCGACACCTCCAGGCGCGGCAACCATCTTCTGATGTTATCTATTTCTCTCCTTTTGTACTATTTATTTCTTTATCTTTTTATGTATATTGTATATTGTATATTATGCACCTCAACTCGAGTTAAGCATGATCTCAATCTCGTTGTAATCTGTGGATGACAATGACAAATAATTCTTATCTTATCTTTATTACATACGAACACTTTTACCTTTAATGATGTAGCAATAACATCATTTCATCTTTTTGAATGCCACACACTGCTTTCTTCTATTTTTAATTTATGCAAAACCTGATCATTCAGGCTACATAGACCATTAAAAATATCTTAGTCGCTTTTATTATGAGTAAAGTTTCTTTGGAGGCTCGGAAATAAAAGATTCAACTAAATATTATCTGTGTTTTTTGTTGTTGTTTTTTTTAAATTAAACCTTAAATTGGAATTAGTAATTACAACCTGGGCTTATAAATGAACAATTCTTTGCAAGCTACAAGGAAAGCTGTTTTTTGTTCTGACCTGCTAATGAAACAGTTAAAATAACAACAATGAAGATATGAGATTATTAAGTATTCATAATATTTCTTCTGTTTTAGTCAGAGCTTGTGCTCTGGAACATCCTTGAGCCAGTTTGATCACTCATTGTACAATTTTAAATTATAATATGTTTATTATATTCCTTTCTCTGGTGATAAATGAAGAAATAAAAGCTTTCTTACCTTCGCCACCAATTCCTGGTTGCTAGAGTAGATACAACAATGAATGATTTCTCAATGTAGTCGTGCACTATTTCCTGTGTAATGCTTTCAGACAGACACATCCTTTACCTTAAAAATGTACATACTCTGCGGTATCACAGGATTAACCAGGCCCAGTTTCTTGGCTATTCCCTAAAAGTAGAACATTTTATTTAAATGCTGATTATTCTTTGACCTTTAACCCCATTCTCTGATATTGTACTACAGCTAACTCACCTGAGCCTTGGGTGAATGTGTAACTTTCCTGTACAGAGATTCATGCGCATGTAGGGCTAAAAGGAGAAAGTGTCTGTCATTGTGTCAACAAGGGGATTTTATTTATTTTGTTTTTGGACATGAATAAATAAATCGGGATTTCTTACCATGCCCAACTTTATTGAGCGACTGCTGCTTCGGTACGATGAATTCCCCTACAGGTCAAGACACGCTCCGGTTCATTTGGCTTTTCATTACTTGTTAAATATTTGACAGGACAAGATGGGGTTTCACAAGAGCTCACCTTTGTCATCGAAAACACCCTTCTCAAAGAAAAAACGGATCTTATCTCCACTTGTGATGAAATAATCCGCATTCCCCTGCAGGACGAAATATTAACAGCAGTCAACTGATGCATCAGAGGTGAAAGGCACTCTGTCTCTAAACACACTGCTGACATAAGAGTTTGGCATTAGTCAGGCACAAGGAAATTTGGGGCAAAGGTACATACTGTGCCTTGCAAAATATTTTCACAATCAGTTATGTCATAACCACAAACGTTTGTATAGTTTGTTGGTTTTTTGTATGACAGACCAACATGAAGTTGAGTGTAATTATGAAATAAAGGGAAGAACGTTTTTCTCAATTGTTAAAAATACAAAAATCTTTTTAAAAAAAAAGTGTAGCAAAGATACATACTAAGTCAATATTTCAAAGAATCAGCTTTTGCTGCATTTTCAGCTGAATGTATTCATGATGCTGCTTTTTCAATGTTCTCTACTCCTACAAAATGCGTAAAAGTTCATGACTGTAATGCGACGTAGCTGCTTTTGCCAGACACTAACCGTGACGGGACTTTCTGCAGCCCTACCTGCATCTTTCACACCGAGATGCGACGGAAAGCATGTGAGAAAGAGAACCAGGCTGAATGAGCTGTCAAAAGCTGCCAGAGTGTCAGCATGTGCTGATGTGTTTCTGACTAAGTCACCTGCTTTTTCAGCTGCTCGTCGTGGTAGGTGGAGAAAGTGGTCCGACAGTGGTCAGGGACGTCCATCCGGTCCACGATCTCAGCCATTCTCTGCCTCAGCTCATCGCACTCCTGAGACGTCAGCAGCCCGTCCAAAACCACATATCCATCCTGCTTATACTAAAAAATAAAAAAAAGAGGTGTGGAGATGACGTTTTTGCAGCTGACATTTGATATATTTTTAACAGACACAGTCAAATCTTCTGCATTTGTTTATATTTTTATATAAGAATACATTTTCTTGATAAAAAAAAAAATCATTCTAATTCTGATTATGCAATAAAAAAAACCCTGCTAATTTTATAAATTAGTGAAAGCACAAGGTGTTTCTACTTGATTAAAGTTTAGATGATCTCTCTGTAGCTGAAAGGATGTGAGAGTAGATACATTTCACAGTACAGACTTGAATAAAGTTTTAACTGCTTTATATCACTACCACAACGTTTTTCCAGATTGCAGCATCTTCTAAGGTTACAACCACGTTAGTAAATTATTTATTTTAGATTTTTGTTTGTTTATTTGTTTGTTTAAAACTTAATTTGAGTTTGTTTGGATCCTTTCCAGTTGCAGTGGCGAAACTGTGGAAAAACAAATATGATATGAGTACCAAACTGATTCAGCATCAATGCGAAAACTTGAAGCAATTTGCAGTTGCGTTATGTAACCATCTGTGCCATCTGGGTTGAGGAATGCTATTTTTAAGACATCGGTCGCCTAATGTTGGTGATTAAACGGAATAGTGACTCATCTGTTGCTCTAAAGCACAGTTTGGCCACATGCTGCACCCATAAGCGGCCTCTTGTGGGTGCGGGACTCTTACGTAATGATCCCAAACATTTGCACTTTTTCCCTTTTTTGCGCAGTACGATCCTGGCAGAAGGCATCATCCTTCAGCGCATGTTTGTTAGAGTATTTCAGAAAGAGTTGTAGCTTCAGCTGTTTCGTGTTTAAGTTAGCATTTTTAAATGAATGTATATGGTAAAAAAATAAATAAAAAAATCCTCACCTTTTGCACGTCTTGATCTGTCATAAAATCCATTATGATCTACTGGGAAGCGATCCCGCCGAAGGCACAGCAACCCGTGTGTGTCACCTTTGTCATCCGGGTAACCTGCAGTCTGAACACGTGAGCTGTCAAAACCAATTTAAATACAACAGTAGTGTAATAGGATTTTGCACGTTTAACTCTTTCCTTGCATCACAAGGCGACCAGCAGCTTGAGCCTTGTGTCGGTGTAGTGGCACAGTCTGGCCTCTGGGTGTCACTAACGTGACATAAAGCGTACATAAATAAAATCTAAATCTCTCTGGCGATAAGTTTAATAAAAATACATATATATTCAGTTTACGCTCTTAGAGTGATTATCGGTATTTCTTTCTATGTTCAGCGTAGCCATACAATTTTAAAAGCAAAATTGAAAAACAGGCCTGTATGAGAAACAGACTCTTAAAAAACATAACATTGTACATAAAATTAGTCTGAATTATTAGAAAATGTTTTTGTTTTTTCCCCCCCAAAATTCCCAGACCTAAATCCTACATCAAATAATAAATAAACATTTTGATCAGAAGTGCACCTCATTCAGCTTGCAGTCTCTGGAAAATCTATATGCTGTGGAAAAGGGAATCATTAAAGACTATTCTCTGTTTGTACTAAAATATTTTAGATCAGATGAGATTAGATAAGAACTATATTTGCCCATTTTGTACATGTATATGCCTTATTGTGAGTGAAAGAATGTGCTAAAAATATTTTTCTGTTCAAAAAATGATTAACTTTAGCTACGGCTTTCCCCTCACTTTTAGAGCATCAACATGAAGCTTCTCATAATAAGACAAAGGCAAGCTAGAACGTTATTTTTTTTAATTCTTAAGGACTTTATGTTGTAACCTCCTATCCCCTCATCCTTACTGGAAGTGTGTAAGAACAGCGTCTCAGCAATTTTTAACTTCTCCTTGAAACAGGAACAAGCCCAGATGACGAATTAATAGTCAAACACAGGGAATAGTGTTAACTGTTCATTTTATTATGTGTACAAAAGTAGGATCTGAACATTCGCCATTACAGACACTTAAAAAGCCAGTGTTTCATTCACTTGGCAAAAACTGTCATCATAAAGGCATTGTCACGTATGATCCAGACAAAAACGTGTCCATTTAGCTTGCAGTTTATATTCAAAGAGACAGTTTTCGAAGGGTTAATTATGTGTTGTTTAGTATGGCTATACTGCACATCAGTTTAGCTTGAACAAACCCATGCTTTATTCAGAAGTCACATGAAGAAAAATAAAACCAACAGTTGTTTTTGTTTTGTAATTCCCTGATCTACAGGCATCAAAATACAGAGATAAACTCACTGTAGACAGTAAATACAATCATGTATTTAAAAGGTACACACAGAGCCAGACATTAAATGAAATCATGGCAGTTCAGCACTTAAAAAAAAGAAAATACCTTTTTTTGTTTCAAAAATAAGTTAATACTGGAATTATGAGGAATTAAAATGAAAATGTGACCACCTCAAAATGTAAATACACACATATTTTAGGTATTAAGAGACGTCAGCGCAGAAGGCAGAGATTGCCTTCGCTTCCAGTTAAGATTGTCGTGAGCTGATTCTGGTTCTGTTCAGCCGTGTCAGCATATCCATGCACAAAAAAATCAAAACAAAACTAAAAAAAAACCTGAAGACAGTTTGCTCTAACCGTTGATGTGGAGCTGAACCTGTGAAACTCAACCAAGTAAACACTCACTCGCTCACCATGCTCTTTCGCACAAACAAAATCACTTAAGGCGTACAGAACATATACACAGGGCACCTTTTCAGATAATGTTGCACTTTAAAAAAGGCAGACGTTAAATTAAAAACTTTTAGCACATTCGCACAGATTGACAACAAAGCTTTTAAATGGCTTAAATAACTGCTTCATTAGAAATGGGTCGCCCATGCGACTGAAACAGAAGTGCTTGACTTTACTTCCCTTTTTTCTATTTTTTGGTTTTCCACAAGCATCTGATTGACCTTAACTCAGACCTTCACCTGATTCCCAAACGCTGACACGAGGGGAACGGGAGCTCGCTGCCATAAAAAGCATGACTCAGAGATGAAATGACGTCTGTGCAAAGCTCTGGAGGTCAGAGAAACAAAAGCATGCACCAATAGCAATACATAGAAAGGTCTAGTTGAGAAAATATGAGTCAGCTGGGAGGGATATCCTGGGAAAGTTTTCTGTGACTACCTTAGCACTGAACAGTATTTTTAACGGAGGACGAAATGCAGATTAGATATCGTCGGGCGACATTAAAAAGTACTAAAGAAATGACAAGCTATCAGCAGAAAATACAACGAAAGCTACGATTACGTTTTAATTCGATACTCTGCAGGCGGTTGCAGAAGGGAAGGCTGCACTGCACCACCTTAATGATAGCTTACAATATCAAATTTACTCTGGAGTGACATAAACCATCTCCTACATCCTCTCTCTGTACCTAGTCACCTACAGCACAACTGTCTATGCAGCTCTTTGTGCTATAGGAAAAAAATCGCTTCTTCATCTACTTGAAGGGCTTCAGTCAGACCCCGCAACTTTTTCACACATCGTCACCTTACAGTCAGAAACCTCCGTGTTTTTCATTCTGATTTGTCTACTTCACGAAACTGGCTTTGAAGGAAGAGCGGCAAGAACAAAGCAATTGATGAAAGGGACACAGCAGCAAACTTGCAAATGATGATGCTCTGGTCTGATTGGACCAGAATTGAACTTTCTGGCTCACATGCAAAAACGCTATACATGGAAGAGAACGAACACTTTACTTCACCGTGAAAACACCACTGAATATCGCGGTCCTGAATGTAGAATGTATATAACTTGTTCATTAGCACTGCTGACCAGTGGCAGACATAGTGCTATGTCTACTTTAAAGTACTTTCCTTTCATGTTTTAACATATAATGTGGAGAAAACTACATTATTATCAGCTTGTGTTGTGAATAGCACTTAAAGAGAGAACAATGTATAGATACCAGTGATTTCTGATTTGCAACTACTTCACTCTCAACTTGGGTGTCACGTTATCCCAGCTTCCAAAATCCAAGACTGATTTAACTGAGCAAATCATCTTACACATGTAGCCAGATCTACAGTGGAATAGTTTAGATAAGAAAAAAAACAAAAAAAACAATCATGAGCTAGAATGGGCCAATCATAGTCCAGACCAAAGTACATCAGAGAAAATCTAAATGCACGCCACACTTTTCAGATCTGTTGATTAAAATCCTGAAAACCATTCTCTACTTTCAGATACTTTGTTGTTACTGAATCTCATGAAATTTGAAAGAAACGCATTAAAAGTTGAGGATGAAACATGATGAAATGCAAAACAATCTGTTTTATAAGGCACTGTATTAAAAATCATTGAATAGTCTATCTATAGCTCACTCATTAGAATGGACTTGTCACTAAGGCAAACACAAATTAAATCCTTCTCTTGTCTCCTATGACCTCACACATAACAGACTCAAAAGCTTCTTAGATATATAGGAAAAAGATTGAAACACACTCCATAATCAGAGCATTTCACCTGCGATCAGCAGCATTTAGCCAAGGCCTCGGTGAAACAGATTTCACTGAGGAGAAACATTCAGCTAAATGTTTGCAGGAAAACTTTCTCTAAATCTCCAAAGAAATCAGAGTGTAAGAATGTCAAATATCAAATTTCCCCACTGTGGGACAATAAAAGATATTTCGGTTTTATTTTATTCTGTTCTATTTTATCTTAAAGTTCTTCAAAATCTGTTTAACATTAGCAAAACTCTGCCTCATTATTAAAGAAAAAAAAAACACAATTTGATTATATGCAACTGCTGACTGCGTTGTTTTATTTTCCAGCTTGTCAATAAATTTTATTGATGTACTTACATGCCTAGTTACTTATTTACATGTTTGTATTAACAAAGCATAAAATAAAATAGTTTTTCTGCTGTTCTTTTGTAGAGATGACCTAAGCACAATTTTGTGGTCAATTTCCAATCGTTGATTTTCTAATATTAGTACCAATTTCATCCAACTCTAACGTCTCTTTAAACAACTAAATTTAAAATGCGCACTTTCCCCCCCTTCGTTTAGGATAAATTTCAGTAAAGCATTTTGCTGTGGTTTTAAAACAAAGAATACATATTTATGGAGTGGACATTTAAAATTGCATTAAGCAGCTTAAATTAAACAAACTCTAAACAGTAAGTTCTGTTTATCTGTAAAATAAATGGATCTTTAAAATGACTAAGATTTCCAAACTTTCCAAGTTTTTTTTTTTTTTTTATCATGTTACTAATATTAAAAAGTTACCTACATTTTCTCCTTCTGTAGCAACTTCTACACTGAAGAGAGTTGTTGTCAGCACGAGCTGTTGTGCTAAGGTATTGGATTTTCACTGCTCACTTTTCCAGTCATTTATTGTCTGATAATGGTAACTAGATGATTTACTTGACCATGTCTAATTTATCGGATGCAGACATAAAAGTAAGTCTTTAAAATTGGGATGCACCGATCCAAAATGAATGTTGCAGTGTTGGTTAATAGCTGATACTGTATATGTTTCCTTAAAAATGACCATACTGCTCACATTGCTTCTCTGTTTCAGTTAGAAACCAAATAATCCTGTGGTGTATCACTGTCACAAGCAACGACAATATAAAATACATACGGCAAATTAGTAAAATCAACCCAGATCTACTTATCGGACCAATACAGGTTGTTGAAAACTGACTCCCTATTTTGAAACCAATCACAATAATGACGTTTCTGCAGAAATTATGCTGATATTGCTGAGGAATCTCCAAGTTTCTATGACTGTACCAAGGTTTTAAAAAGTTACAGCTTCAAACCGGCTATAATCTTCACTCAAGTTATTCCTTTGGTTTCAAAAAATTTTACTTTACTGTGACCTTTGCTTCTATTGTTCACATGCTGCTGGGCACTGCCAATCAGCTGACTGAAAGAAGGCAACAAACACAGAGCTAACTACTTTTATAAACTACTTTTTTTAGCGGGTATTCTATATTTTTTGCTTTAGCCTATAAAATAACAAGTGTATGTCATATATAACAATCACATAGCTTTACCATATCTTTGTCTTTATAATGTTGTACCAATAGCAAAAAGTGTTACTTCTCTGTTACAAATAAAAAAAGTTATGTCATTTGTTTTGCACAAGGTTACATACTGGGAAAGTCTTCTACCAGCCCATTCCTGTCTCCTACTGTACCTTTAAAAAGCTCAAATCAAAAGAAAAACAGCTGTGAAAAATAAAAAAAGCATTAAATATTTGAGCTATACATTTTACAACACAACAGAAAAAGCCCTGACGATGTTTGTGATCATTAACAGGATATAGCCAGTAAAAAACTAAGGCTACATTAGCAATAAGAGACATTTGGCAGGAATAGACGTAAGACATTTGCTCCACATGATGCTATTAAATCCCAGGTATAAACAAGAAAAGTGTTTCAAGCAGACAAGGCATGCTGCACTAATTTGGATTATGGAAGGTGGATATAGCTCACTCTCCAATCTCAGTCGACAAAAAACCCGTTTCCCTTGTGGAATCCGGTCGAAACTAGTTCCCTTCGCTTTGCAATTTCCTGTTTGTCCTCGGCTGCATCGTGAATGAATAAACACATTAGTGACAAATGTCTACTTCTTTCCATGAAGCATGATGACTATGCAATAAAAGTCTGCAGACAACTCCTCTGTCCTTCGGACTGATTCACATCCTACATGCTTAAATTAACTTTCCAAGATCTCCTGATTCAGAATGAAAGCCGTGGTGTGAATCAATTTGGTGAGTAGTTTCCATGATGATTATGGTTTGCATGATTGGCATATATTGGCAGGAAATTTTTTTTTCCCCCTTAAAGATTTCTTCTGTTTATGTGTTTTCAACATACTTAAAGGTTTCTGATCATCAAATATATCTGCATGTGGATAATATTTAAAGCTAGGGTGTGATAGAGTTCTAAAACCTTAACAAAAATTGTGATCCTTTTCACATAAATATCAAGGACTTTATTTCTTATTCTTGAATTTTTTTCAAATAGGGTATTGTGCTGCCTTTTGAGATCTTCTATATATGCTCAGTCACAGTTAATTACAGGCCCATGTTAGTTTTCGATAGCTTTTTTTCTTACTAAATCATTAAATCACTGTTTGAAAGCAGCTCTTTGTGCTTACTTGGTTGATATTTGTCTGATATTAAAATTTCTTTGATAATCTTACAAAAACAAAAGAATTCTGTAAGGGGGTAAGTAAGTTTTCATGACATTGAATATGTTAATCTGAAAACAAATGGAGCTAAATAGTTGGTGCCATAATGTGACTTAGTGTACATTAGAGTTACATTTCATCCTTTAAAGTAAAATATGTTCTGAAATGAACAAAGGTCACTTAAATTATCTGACTAAGTGTACATGTTCCAGACGTTCACAGGAAGTGTTCAGTGTTCAGTTCTTTTATTTGCTGAAACTGTATTTGTGAACCCACCTCTGGTTCTATCTTCAGTCATAATACTTTGTCTTCAAATGAAGCCAAGCGTTAACAAAAAGTTTATAGTGTTTGATTCTGAGTCACATTGATTCCTTGTTGCACATCTAAGCAAAAATAATATTTGGTGATGAAAAGAACTGAGCAGAAGACAAATGCTGAAGCCGCTTCCACTTCTTCCTATGCAAGTTACAGCTTGCCACACGAGCTGATGAGATAATTTATAACTGCAGGGTGTTTATAGATGTAGAGTTTGTTCTTAATTTTTTTGCAATCATTTCCAGTGGTTTTCTCAGAATTAAGGCCGAAGCTGCAAGATGACCTGTGTGATGATTTATTTGTGGTCAGTCATTTTGTGCCCATAAGAAGATGCATCAAAGCATAATGAGATTAAAGAGACGGATGGAAAAAAAAATAAGTTCATGCCTGACCAGATTAGGTTTGAGTTGAGAAACAATTGGCTTGATAACATCCTCAGATACGAGCCACGTTGTGCTACAACTGCAAAAACAAAAGTTCCTCCAAGATATGAAGTCCAGAGGAGGGATGGGTGAATTCAGCGTTAAACATGTTTCATTTGTGCAAGTACCCTGTGCTCAGTAAAAAAAAAAAGAGCACAGTTAGCTCACTGGCAGAGCTGAGTCGTGCAAAGTCGTCCGATGAACAAGTTTTGCTTCAGAATGATCCCACTGTGGCATGCATATTTAACAGCAGCTTCCAGATTCTCGGCAACTTCGCAATCAAGAAAAGCTTATTAATCAATCGTATGTGTAGATGTTCCACGTTCTTAGTTTTATGATCCTGTCTGCTCCTGAAGCAGACAAGCGGTCAGTTTGCTTTTGCCTTCACGGCCAATGCAGCTACATCTCTCTTTAAGGTTGTCCTGGCTCCAACAACCCTTTTTAAATTTTCCACCAGCATTTATGTTTTGGCTCAAACTTGCTCCTTATCAGCCCTCCACAGATGCTCCTTGACTTCCGTCGGCAGAGTGTTGAAAAGGTCTTCCTCCACCACCAGGCCGCTCTTCTTCAGCAGCCGGCACTCGCCGAGCTCCACAGGGAGGCACTCAAGACGGTTGCCCCTCAGCTCCAGCTGGGTCAGCCCGGTGAGTTCCCCGAAGCGCGACGGCAGCGTCTGCAAGCAGTTGTTCCCCAGATTCAGAGTGCGGAGTTTCTTGCACTGAAACAGCTCTGGGGGCAAAGTCTCAATCTGAAACAGAGAGATTAAAAAAGCTGTTGCAAGAGGAGTAACAGGAAGGCTTTGCTTGAAAGTTTTCATATTTTGTTGTGTTAAAGCACATGTTTATAATGTGAAAAGTACAACATAACTGTGAGACAAAAGGACCATGTATGACTATGACTATACATTGTTTTAACATATTTTTGATTTTGCATCGTTATTGTCTTAAGATTTCCATCTTTAAGACAGTGGAGGTCTTAACACCTGAAACTAGTAAAAATTTCAGTTTTACAAGTGAAACTTCATTTCAGGGTTTCGAAGGGTGAGTGTCAAACTTTTTAAGTTTCATTTGTAAAACAAAATGAGTTCAAAACTATGCATTGCATTGAGTTGGTTCATAACAAGGTTCTTCAAATGGCGGCTTGAGGGCCACAAGAGGCCCAAAACCCATTTCCAGTTGGCCCAGACCAAACTTTTACTAGGAAAAACAATCCACATATTTCACTGAACTCTGTCTACATCCCCCAGAATACTGTGCAGTTCTGGTTTAGATTTGACTGAAATTACTGAACATTTTTTACCATTCTTTCTATTGATATTGATTTATTGCCCAGAGCTAGTTTATGTAACTGTAAAATTTACAGCAAGTAGATTTAACCTTGCTTGAACTGACAAATACTTAGCTATTTTACAATTGTATCCAAACGTTAACTTTTGCATATTGGAGAAAGGCCAAAGATAATGTCTGTAGCTGTTAAATGTCTGGCCCATCTTAACATGTGATGGAGTAGCCCATACAATCCCAGTGAGAATTCATAATCTGAGCAGTTCAAGGGGTGTGAATACTTTTGCAAAGCACTGATTACATTAGTAAGCAATAATACATAAAAAAGCCAGCTGTTTCTACTTCATGTCAGAATGAAACACAAACCAGACATGAAGTCAGACACTGTCAAAACAAGATAAAAGGCTCCTTAAAATGCAGCCTGCCTCTTTGAAGTCTCATTAAGCATGTAAATCACGACCAAAACAAGACCCAAAAACTAAATCCAGTGATATATATTTGTATTTATATTGTTCTGATTGCTCCAAGAAGTTGATTCTCCTATTTAATTTCATACAAATCACAGCTAAAGTAGATGGCATTACCATGCATTTCACTGTTAAAGCCTACTTGCACCTAGTAGTATTCTGAAAGTGTAAACAAACTAAAAGAAGAAGTACAAAAGATTGGTGCTGAGCTATTCGTGGCTGCTCACAGACCTACTGGAGGTTATTTTCAGCAAGAAGCCACTCGAGCCAGCGCAGTAAAACAGCGGTAATAGTAGTATTAACTGAAAACACACCATGTTGTTTGCACGCGGAGCTCAAAGCAGCATTTCATGAGAAGGAATAAGGTAATTCTTTATTTGAATTCTATAACAGCATTTTAGCGAGTTAGATTTTTAAATCAAATGATTCATATATCATATGGGATACCATGGGCAAAATGACAGAAAAAAAAACAATGACGGTGTTGTAAAACAGAGTTCTCTTACCTACAAGCTTCAGATCATAAATTATCATTTAATTTAATGATTAATTCTAATTTTATAAGCCATACAGAGGTTGACTTGATTGTCTGCTAGGATAAATTGTCCTGGTGTGTATTGTTAAGAGTTTTCTTTGTATTTCCTGTCAGGATTTTCTGGCAGTGAGCAGCATTCATGGTTCCGTAAAGTACATTAGGCTGGCAAACTTAGAAGAAGCAAAGTCACCCCAGACCATTTTTTGCCCAGTCTCTTTCTAGACTTTGAATCATGAACTCTAACCTCAATCAAATAATGAGGTCTTAAGCGATTTAGATATTGTTCTGAGTTATTTTGTAACCCTTGAATGAGTCATTTATTTGCTCTTGAAGTCGTTTGTGAAGGCCAGCCTCTCCTGGGAAGGTTCACTACTCCATTTGTTTTCTCCATTTTTGGATAATGGCTCTCACTGTGGTTCGCTGGAGTCGTAAAGTGTCAGAAATAGCTTTAACAGGTTCTACGTGAGTGATTTCTCCATTCTGAACTGTTGTGAAAGCTCAGAATGGACTGGATCAGGTTAATCTGGATAGTTGTCATTTAAAAACTGGAAGGAAAAACTGCTGGAAACTTTGACAGCAAGTAACTTTACACAAAACTTTAAATTAGATAAATAGGAATGTTTCAGCTTCTTACCCTGTTTGCTGTCACAGCAAAATACTGCAGGTTTTGGAGAAAGCCGATGTCTGGGTGGATGCTTGTCAGATTGTTGTGGCTCAGATCCAGGAAGCGCAGCTTGCGACAGAAGAAGAGCTGGCTGGGAATCTTCTCGATCTTGTTCCTGTTCAGGTAGAGCCTCTCCAGGTTGGTGAGTGTTCCGATCTGGATGGGAATGTAGGCGATCTGGTTGTACCAGAGCTTCAGGCACACGAGGCGGTACAGGTGCTGAAAGCTGATTATCTCCTCTATCGTCTTCAGGTTGTTGTCCTTCAGGTCGATCTCCTGCAAGTTGTGCAAGCTGAAGATGGAGTGCGGGATGCGCTCGAGGTCACAGCGGATGAGCTCGAGTTCTGTCAGGTTGACCATCTTCTTGAGGCTGTTGAGCACCATCAGCTTGGTGCCCTCATTGTTAATGGACAACTTCTGAAGGTGCACGCCCACGTCGGTCACCACCTGAGGAAGCTTGGTCAGGTTGCTTTTCAGACGCAGCACTTTCAGGCTCTTGAGCTCCCGGAGCCCGTCAATCACGATGAAGCGATTGTTCTCGGCGCTCAGGTTTCCGGTCAGGTGCAGCTCGCTGAGGTTCTTCAGGCTGTAGATCCACAGTGGGATCTCCTTTATATCTGTGAACTTGATGTGGAGAGACTTGAGATTCTCCCTTAAGAAAGCCAGAGCTGGAGCTTCAATTTTAGCTGGTGTGTGGTAAAGCCACATCTCCCTCAGGTTGGAGAGCTGGGCGATGATAGGGGGTATTGTCACGTCCGGGATCAGCTCCAGCTTCAGGACCTCCAGCTCCACCAGATCAAACACCGTGTCGGGGATCCCGCTGAGCATGAAGAGATGAAGTTCCAGTTTCTCCTGGGAGTTCTTGGTGATTCGCTGCCTCAGCTTCTCTAACGTCCACTCGTTGTTGAGGTTCAGCTGCCTCAGCTTGTTCTCGCTGACCTCTGACAGGAACACGGCAAAGCGCTTGGAGTACAGAGGGTCATACTGATCTATCATGTGTAGCATGAAGGCAAAGTCATTCTTGAGGTCGGGGATGTCACTGTAACTGCTCTCCTCGCGGATCGACTCAAAGGAGTAGCGTTTGAGGGAGCGTCTCACCATCCAGCAGAGCGTGTACATGCAGATGAGACCATAAACTATAACCAGGCTGATGTAAAAACAGGCCAAGATCTTGAAAAGAGTCGCCAATGGATGTGCACAATGAAACAGACGGTACCCTGTCAGTTTCTCCATGTTCACTGAGCACACCACGCTGAACTTGATGCAGCTTACATAATAGCCTGTGTAGCTAATTATCAGTATGAACTTGATTACTTTGATGATGGTCTGACGTATGTAAAGGCGGTAGACTATGTCGCCTTCCTCAACGTGAATCCTGAACTTCTTCACTTTCTCAAAAAGCGCCTTGGCCTGCTCCCCTTCCTTTTTGTCCAAAACCCCAGTTTCAGAGCGATCCACAATCCCCTGCTCGATCCTGGACTTTGTTCGCTGGAGCATGGGAACGCTGGCCTCGACATCCTCGCTCACGCTCGACGCCTTCTTATCCATGGAGCCGTTCGTTTTCCCCACCGGTTTGGGGTCGCTCTCCTCCACCACGGTTTCAGACAAAGCCCTCGTTGTCCACGGTGAGTCGAAGCACTTGAGGAGGATGGAGACAAAGTGTTCCAGTTTGGAGCTTGTGCGTGGGAATTTGAACCAGAAGTTGCTGCAGGCCAGGAAGATGAGAGTGTGGAGCAGAACCAGATAAGGGAAATATTTAGCAAACCAGTGCAGCTTGTTCTCATAGCAGACGGCGTCGACATAGTTGTACTGGTGTCTATCCAGGTCGTATTGAATGCCTTTGGGCACTGGGGCATAGGCGCCTGTCGCATTTGGCATGGCATCACAAGTGTCGTTGAGGATCCACTTGCAAGGCAGGCAGATCATCTTGTCCTGCGTGACCTGAAGTGTCCCGCCGAACACCGCGATCATCAGCATGATGATTGAGATGTAGTCGGTGAAAACGTCCCACCATGGCTTCAGGATGCGGTATGTTGGCTGGGTGTCAGCAAAGTACCGAAGCTCTGTGATGGGAATCATGATGGTTTATCTGTAAAAGCAGAAAAACAAAATATTACTTATTTTATTTGTTATGGCTTAGAGGAAATGCACAATTTGTTCCTCCAAAATTGAAAACCTTTTCAGGGAAATGAATCTCAGTCCTAGCTTTCCACAACACATAAAACTTTTGCATATAGATTAAAAAAGTCCAGTTTTGGTATTATCTCTTAGGTAAATAATAAATTTTGCTGGACAATAAATTGTCCCAGTATTTATTGCAATAAACGATAATATTGTTGATATAGAAGTGGGATCATTTTCAAGTAATATATTGGTAATGGCATAATAATGCAAGTACACTCTCTTAAAGACCAAACATCCAAAATAAAACACAACTGAAACCAATAAATAAAGTGGAAATAAAAATCACTATTTTATTTATCATGCGTTTAATTGATTAATTGCTTATTGTGACAGGCTTACTCATAGAAACATCTTCATATGTGTCTCCTACTTCAAACATAAATCTTTTTGCCACATAATCATGTATCAGGTAATAATTATGTAACTTTTTTGCGCTTCAACAATGTGCAGTATGCATCAATATGCAAATTAGCCAGGTGTTCATTTTCTTACATCAAATATCGCTGTCTGCTGAGTTATGATAACAAGAGAATAGGAGATACATTTATTCAGTCATCCCTAACAAAAGTCCTTTAGCCAAGAGCCAGGTATTTCATCATAATTAATTAATTTCTAGTTACAGCATAATGCAAAGTTGTGAACTCACTGGAAAAGAGGAGTTATTAAACTAAAACTGGCTAATTAGAAAATAACTTTAAATAAAGAGTCCACTGGCATGCTGAGCTTTTTTTTTTTTTTATGTTACCACAGTGTGTTGTAGTTGTTGCATTAAGAATTCAGGAAATTGTGTAAAACTTTTAAGAAAGGGTATCTGAAGGACAGCAGCACTGAACAACCTTAAGTTTTTCAGGTTGTTCAGCCTATATATTTTTATGTACATAATGCAAGATTTGATTTTCTGATACAATTTATGATGAGCAATCAACAAATGCTAGGCATTAAACTCCAAAATATGTATTGTCATCCTCACACTCCATGCAGAACGCAGATGCTAGCGGTTGTCAAACTAGATACAGGCGCCTGGCAGACATACTGAAGTTCAGACAATTTTCAAAATTAGCTTCTTTTTCTGAAATAATGTTCAAATTTGGACCTTTGTCTTTATTTAAAACCCCACTTTACCATCTTAGAAAAATACATGGACCTTCAGATGAGCTCTGTCAGTCAGGTAACTCTCACTGACAAATCAGAGCTAAGAAAAGATGCTGATCTGACATCAGGAAACTGTTTAAATAGAAAATGACTAACTTTCTACTCAAAAAGGAAGTGAAACTTATCATGCTGATGGCAGCTTAAAAAAACAGCAAACTTTTTCAGCTCTTCATTTATGCTGAAGCATGACTGGAAGACAACAAGGAGGCTTTGCTAAGCAAATGAGAAATGCAAGACTGTTGGAGAGCTACCAATGCAAAGATGCCAACAATTAAATCTTACAGTACATTTATTTTAACTTTCTCAATATCATTAACAGCCATTATAACTAATATTTCCATCTTATAAGACCTGACTGACCTTAATGAAGAGACACATATAAAAAAGAAAGGTATGCAGATGTTTTTAGTTCTCCAGATTCTCTCTGATTTGTCTTTAAGAGCTGTACCATAATATATATGAACAGCATTCAAAATATTATTCCAGCAGTCCTGCAATAAGTAGTGATTAATTATTTATATAGCAAGCAGAGGCAACTTTACACCAGATGAGAGACAAACCACTAACAAGGCTTTACTCTTAATTAAAAAAAACCAGACAAAATGGTTACAGAGTTACTCTGTAGATTTAAGCAAAAATAATTCTAATTCAAAAATACCTCATTGAGCCAAAAGGGAATTTAAATAAGCCTGGTAAGTCATTCAAAAAAGTATTGTTAACTTGTTCTAGCCAAATTAGGAGTCACAGAACCTTCTATGCTAGGCTTCACTTCCCAGCAGCTGTTAAAATAGCCTTCAATAAGACAATTCACATGGTATTAAACAACAAAACCAATTTTGTGACACAAATGGGATTCATATTCCAGAGTAATCCTAAGATTAGAATTACATCTGACACTACAGACAACATTAGGAATGTTTATACTGACAGTATGCCACACTCTTGATAAAGGGAATGAAAGCGAGCGGTGGAACTAGAATAAATAAACTTTGTAATTAAAGCTGCAAACGGTGGCCTGTTTCAAGAATGTACTGAAATGTTCATGTAAACTATAACAAAAAGGTTGTGTGATCTAAAAATGTATGATATTATCACAGTCAGCTTGTTATAAAATGGGACATAAAAATAGATTTCATCTGCAAGAGTCTTACTGCTATCTGACAATGTCGCTGCCTGTCTCCTGACACAGAACACAAGTTTAACTTTTGCTGGGACCTAAGCAGCCCCAAAGGAAGATGACATCATAAGTGTGTTCAAAAGGAGAATTTCAGAACTGGATTAAACAGTCAGATACAGGCGCCTGGCAGACATACTGAAGTTCAGACAATTTTAGCTTCTTTTTCTGAATAATGTTCAAATTTGGACCTTTGTCTTTATTTAAAACCCCACTTTACCATCTTAGAAAAATACATGGACCTTCATATGAGCTCTGTCAATCTGCTTGTGGATCTCCTGGTGCATTTCTTCGAAAATAGTTTCTTAAACAGAGCAGCTATTGTCCAGGCTGTGCTCCACAGGCTAAGAGCAATGCAGGCAAGACCAGCCTTTAAAGCAGGCATGATTTTTTTTGTTGTTTTTTTTACAGTTGATTAATTTCACTTGTCTGCACCAGTTACAATTACAAAATTAACTTGTTGGGTTTTTATATTCAGATAATATAAAACATACTTTATTTATCCCAAAGGGAAAAAAAACATATTGTTGGATGGTGATGCTGATGCTGAAGGCAGGAAAGATCTCCAGTGGCAGTCAGTCTGGAAATGACTGAAGAAGGCCTCTGACTGAAGACACTGTTACTATATTACAATCTTAGAGTGTAATAATTGTTGGCCAATACATTACAAGAGTTATGAACTTGCATTTTCCATGCTAACATAATATTTGGTCAGTTGGGCAGAGTGTCATGGCAGCAAATACAAACACCAGACCAAAATGACAATGCTCCAAAATGCTAAAGGTCACAGAGTGATGGAAGCACAGATGAGAAAAAACAAAAACAAAATGGGAATATATCACCACCACTAATATTGTTATCGCAATATTTACTAATATTATCACCATCATAAAATAATCTACTTGTTGGCAAGCACTGCTAATCCATCTCATTTGCTTTTGCTGCTCCTCTTTAAATCTCTGTCTGGCCCTATTGTTAAAAAATTGGATAAATGATACAATATAATAATATATGATATGATACTATATGATGTGATATATCACATACTTGATATAATATATCACACCAATCATATATAAAATATGACATATTATATGATATAATATATATAATATCTTATGTGATATACATGTATATCATATAAGATATAATATATCATATATCTTATGATATATGATAGAGCAGCTATAGTATAATATACTTGTAAGCAAGATGGAAATCAATGCATTGCTTTTTTTTCCACAAATGAGAACCTAAAATGTTTTATGTAAGTCTCTACTTGATTTTTTAAATCTAAAGACCAAATTTTTTCTGTAAATTTCTTCTCTGAAAAATTGCACAGGTTCAAACACAATGGCAATATGCTAGGTGTTGCCATTCTTCTTGTATGCTATATAAAATGCCAAATAAATAAATAACTATGGTAAACAAGATCTCCTCTGGAAAACATCTTAATCAAAAATAGTTTTCATTGTTAACGTTCAATAGCACAAACATGCTGAATAAATAATGCCAAGAGGGAGGATTTATGAGCAACCTTTTAGGCTTCACTGAAAATGGTTTTGGGTTCTATGTCTGATTTTCCATATCAGAGCCTAGTTTTGTTTTTAAGTGTTTTTCCATCAGTTCAGGGTTCAACTGGCAGCCTCTGTAAGGGTGTACATCTATTTGCAAGGAAACCATAAAGGCACAGGATTCAATCTAGCTGAACAGGAAATGCGGTTTGGAGAAATGCATAGATTGAGAGACGGACGAATGCCAACATTCCTGGCACTTACAGTAGGCTTTGAAGCTCATTTATGTAAAGAACAACTGTTAACATTTTCCCCAACAACTTCAAACTAAGTGGTTGGAAACACCCACAGGACCTGAAAGCATCATCGGTACCGCTTTCTGACTCCTTCATGCCACATCTGCAGATTTCCAGATAAAGGCTGGGGTTCTCTGTGCCCAAGTTCATTTTGGTTAACTCTCTTCTACCAGTTTCTCATGCAGTTAACATGGCTGCCTAAATGGGAATTAAGATGGAAAGAATGAAAAAATATCAAAACAATAAGCTTTAAAAACCAACCGGTTTTCCAGAAACTTCTTGGGCTTTTGCTGCAAGCAAACAGATGCTTGATACTGACAACAAAAATCTGGGTCATAAACAGAGATTTGTTGAGCACAGGATATCATTTTCTGATTACTAAACAGAGTTATCGCAGCTTTTAAACTCAGATCCTTGTGAAACTCTGTAATAGTCCACAAAAAAGAAAAGAGACAGGCCTCCAAGGTTTGAACAGACTAGAGTTTCTCCCAAACAGACCTCCCTCTCCCTTCTATTCGCCTAGCAGAGTTAGGTAACACCCTTCAGTCACCACCAGCTTAATAAATTTGTTATTTGTTCTCGCTCCCCCTTGGTTCAGCAGTTTTCAAGCAGGTTAATGTTAACCCCTGTACTTTACATCTATAATAAGTTCAAGCATTACTCTAAATCTTTCTGTGACAGCTCTTTTGATTTTTAGCAAATCAGAGACTGCAGTGGATTTTATCTTTACTTGTTTTGACTCTTACACCTTCCTGTAACATGTTGGTTTCAATAAATCCTTCATTTACTATGCAAAACTCCCTGCAAGATTTTGTATAAACTGGGTCAAACTAGTTCTGACTGACATTTTTTTATGACAGCTCCACTGAGATCATATACACCCACACACAGAGATGCTCATAATACAGATCTTGGAACAGAGTAAAATCAAAACTTTAGAAAGCCTGTAGTTATATGTTGATAAATTAATATTATTAACTTATTAATTACAGAGTAATTTTCCAAAATAGAAAAAAAAAAATCCCAATTTTATTATAATTGACCTCAGCTAAGCTTTCAAAAATCTCACGTATTGACAGGTTCTTCTATGGACTGTTTACTCAAGAAACAACTCTGACCTGGCCAGTCTAAAGAAAAACATCCCCGCAGCATGATGCCGCCACCACAATGTTTCAGGGTGAGGATGGTGTGTGTTGCAGGTGTGTTCAGTGTGTAGCCCAAGAAGTAAAACTTTGGTCTCATCTGACCAGAGATTATTTTAAATTGGACTTCTAACAGCTTTCTATCAGCGTTATCGCTCCACTCTGCAATATAAACCAGACTGGTGGAGTGTACAACAAATAGTTGCCTTATTGGCAGATTTGTCAACTTGAGTTGTATGTCAGCTGCTCCCCTAGAGATATAATAGACTACTTTTCTGATTAAAGCTCTTCACACCATTTTATAATAAACAACTAATATCATCTCATTTATTTATTAAATACTAAATGCAAATAAATGTGCCTTTTATTATAATTAAATGTGTAGTTTATTTAAATAACATCCCTCAATGTGCTAGCAATATCTAACATAATAATAGTAGTAGCCTGAGGCAATAAACTAATTATACCTCTATTGTAGCATTAAAACCAGACCTAAGAATGAAGTTCCTGTCTGATTAAGACTTTATTATTTTATCGACAACATTAAACACACAATTCATAACAGAAGCTTTTCTTTTTAATCTGTTTTTTATAGCCTCCGAGAATAAGCAGCAGTATGTGGTTGAGCCAAAATAACAAAACGCCTCCCTGGCCTGCAGCTGGAAAGAGTTTTTAGTTTTATTTCTAATAAATTACAAGAGAGCTCCGACTCTGGCTATGATCCCATTGGACAGAATTGGGTGGGGTTTCACCAAAAAGAGCGACCTTTCTTCAGACGGACTCCTCCAGAACAACAACCCGTCGACTAGAGACGGGAAACGATGTCTCATCCCGACTCCACAGCAGCGCGCTGCGGCAGGAACAGCTAACTAACAAAAACATGCACTCATATTAAAGACAAGAAGGGGGGAAAACTCACCTGTGTTTTTAACACCGGTGTGTCTCGCCTCCTCCGTACACAGGAGACACATTTCTCTATCGGTTCTCAGTGACTGGGGCCGCTTGGACGCCAGGCCGGAGCCTCGCAGGACAGCCGAGGAGCAGAACACAGCATGAAGACCCGAGAGCGAGCGGAGCAGCGGTGCGCTCACAGAGCAGCAGGAAGTGCTGCAAGCGCCCCGCCTTCAAAATAAAAGCACGAATAGACAGAGGGCGCCAGTGTTTACGTCACTGTTTCTGTCTGGAACAAACGTCCCATGGCTGATTTGCAGTTGCGACTTACTTTTCACACTTTTAGATATCTGTCTGAGGTAGTCAAAGATTAAATGATCTCTGCTTTAGACACATCTAATGTTATTTTAAAAAGTTTTAGAGTAAGACCAGTTTCTCTTTATCCATGTTGCTGCTGCCACCATGTTTCACCATGGAGATGGTGTGCTCAGGTGTGGTTGAGTTGGGTTTTATTTACACATAGCTCTTTGCATGTAGGCTAAAATAATAAAATTAATGTTTGTCTCACCCTATCAAAACAACTTTTTTTCACGTGTTTGTTGAGTTCCCTCCATGAATTTAGAACAATTTTAAACAGGAGTTATATCTTTCTTTCTGTAGTGGGTTTCATCATGATTTTCTTCCATACAGGTCAGTTTTGTAGCAGGCAGCTTAATAGTCCTTAATAATCAAAAGATAGTTGTGACATTTTTGATCTCCTGCTGCTTCTCTGATCGGTTTAGATGATGATCAACATGACATGGAATGAATAGAAAGATTCAGATTTTTATTTGAAAAAAATATATACTGTATGTTGGATTGAATGCTCTTTTACTCCCACTTTATGTTATGTTGATGTGCTTTTCTTTTTTTTTAGTCTATCCCATAAAATCCCCAAATAAAACACACTCTGCTGTATCTTATCAATTCAGCAGAGGAAAAATAACAAATTTACCAGATACTCAGGATTTCAATGGTCTCCCAGTTTCATGTAGGAGTTCTCTAAAACAACCCCCTCACTCATCCCCTCCACATTTTTTCAACAGGATTAAGCAGGAAGCGCTTTAGTAATCTCAGTCACAGTGAATTTAGCATTTCTTTTGTCATTAACTCCAGCTCTATATTCTTTTTCCTGTAGCCATAGCAAGTGAAAGTAAAAGTTTTAATTAACATTTGCAATCTGTGCATGCTTTTGTTTACTTCTGATGTTTGGCCTTGTGGGTAGAAAACTTAAGGATTTAATATAACACTTATAGAGACAATCATAAAACGCAAACATGATTTGAAACAACCTAAAACTGCAAGAGAATTTCAATTTCGGAACCGGACTTGATATCAAAATCTGTTTGCCTCCCCCTGGTGGTGCTATGTGGAAAGAAATGTTTAGATTTGCTCACTTTATCTGAACTAGAAAATAAAACGTCTTTTCTCCTTTACGTAGTCAAATTAGTCTTTCACTCACAATAAAGTATTAACACAGAAACTAAACAAGACTGAAAGTAAATCCAATGTGAAATCTTTGTTCTAAGAGAGTGCATGTCCATAGAGCACAAGTCCTGAGCACTTTTAGGCTGTTACAGCAGAGATTTACCATGAAAAGACACAATGCATTGAAGTGACACTAAGCACAGATTCAGAAGTATTTCTTTAGCTCATATTTGAATAGCCTCTAAGGCAAGTAATTCTAATAATTTCCAAAAATACATATGAATCATAATCATGTGATCCAATTTCATCCATAGAGAATGTTTGCAAGAGTCAAATGTAACACAGAATGTGTTATAAATGTAAAAAGTAAACCAACAGAGGAACGAGTATGTAAGCAATTGTACACAAAAAAATGCTAAACTGAATAAAATGTTATAATGATGATTCCAGTTGGTAGCACTGTTGCCTTGCAGCAAGAAGGTCCTGGGTTCGATTCCTGGCTCGGGGTCTTTCTGCACAGAGTTTGCATGTTCTCCCTGTGCATGCGTGGGTTCTCTCCAGGTACTCCGGCTTCCTTCCACAGTCCAAAAACATGACTGTCAGGTTAATTGGTCTTTCTAAATTCTAGGTGTGTGTGTGTGTGTGTGTGTGTGCGTGTGTGTGTGTGTGTGTGTGTGTGTGTGTGCATGGTTGTTTGTCCTGTCTGTCTCTGTGTTGCCCTGCGACAGACTGGCGACCTGTCCAGGGTGACCCCGCCTCTCGCCCAAAACGTAGCTGGAGAGGCACCAGCACCTCCCAACCCCACTAGGGACAAGGGTGTTAGAAAATGGATGGATGGATGAAATGAATTTGGACAACTGCAGTCATAGAATGAGAAATAAAAATATTTAAAAACTATACTTTAACCATAAAACAAATAAATATAAATAAGAAAATAAAACACATTTACAATGAATCTTAAATCCTGATTAAAAGATTAATAGTATTGATGGCCTTAGAATGAAATTAATAGGAACAAATGAAGGTAAAAATTACCAAAAATTTGACAGACAGATACAGAAAGATCTTATTTTTCCTTGATATTCTACTCTAAGAAAAGAATTGCATTGATTACTACTATTATCTAAGGTTATCTGGCCTTGTGCCTCACTCTTTTGACTAAATGAGCACAGCCTGTGTGTGCTGTTTGTTTTGTACAGCTATGTGTACAGGATGCCTCTCCCTCTAAATTTTGAAAAATTATGGCACAATTCACTTAGGGACAACAGAACACTTACAGTGAAAATTCAGTTTTAAATTGAAACTCTATTGTTAAGTTTCTGATTAGCAATAGATAATTTCTCTAAGCAAAATTGGTCGTTGGCAGAAAATAAAATTACTAGTTCAAAGACAATCAAACCCAACACTGAAATATAATTTTCCTAAGCAACATTTAATGCATCAGCAGTAATTTTAACAATACGTCTGGAAAAATTGTTATAGATTAATGTGTTTGACGTCATTGCATATCTTTTATTTTGAAAAACCAAGAATGGATGATGTCATCAAAGCGCGTCAATTTCTCCCCGGTTGATGAAACTTGAAACTTCTGAGCCCTCAAACTCTTTTCTGTCTCTCCAAAGACAGCAGTTATTATGCTAGTCCTACAAAGATGTCTTTCTTTATTAGAGTTTCCCAGAGGGAGGCTCCCTGCCAGCCTGTTATCGCGGTGTTACCACTGGCGGGTTAATGTATCCAGACCAAGTGTATTATTTCACCGTCCGACCATCAGAACCAGATTAGGTCTGCTGTCGTCACAGGACCATCATCTCCTACCTGCTCATCCCAGCTCGTTCAGAGGATTGTCATCTTCACCGCCAGCCAGAGAGGAAGCTCTGGGAAAGATCCAGTCAACACATTATCATCTTGTTTACACATGCAAGGTAGCACAACTATTCGACTGTGGTTTTTGTTTCTGTCTTGTTTTCTCAAGCTCTGTCCTCTTAAACTGTAGTTGTGTGATGCAGTCTGCATCACTATGTTTACGTAACAGGTGTTGAGGATTCGGGCTGTGCCATGTTTGCAGGTTTGCTCCACGAGGTCCATGCAGAGGATCTCTAAAGTGGCCTACCAGAAAGGGGTGGTCATAGTGACCTGTCAAGGGTGCAAGAACCACCATATCATCGCCGACAACCTCGGCTGGTTCTCAGATCTGGAGGGGAAAAGGTTGGTGGAGCTGCAGGATTTACACCATAATAAACATAACAAAGCCATGTACAATGCCTTGCAAATGTACTCAGATCGCTAAAACATTGTTATGTGTTGTTCTGCTTCATGTTTCAGAAACATTGAGGAAATCCTCTCCGCCAAAGGGGAGACCGTGAAGAGGATTGAAGGAAGCGATGCTTTAGAAATAGTCGTGGAGGAAACGAGCAGAGGCTGTTCACAAAAAACTGACAAAGAGAAAGAAAATGAGCCAGAAGCAACATGATTTAACTTAATTGCATTTGCACTTTGTACTGCTATGTGTATATATTTCTATTTACTATAAACGCAACTTTTTGGCCTTTTTTTACCGAGAGTTAAGTGAAAATATGTTTCAAACCAGGTTGCAACTGAGATTTAAAAGAAGTTACAAAACCATGGAAACAGATGAAAAGTAAAAGTTTGAACAAATACATTTTAAATATGTGTTTTTTCCCCGAAATATCTACTGTATGGTTATTCCATATGAATAAGCGAGAATCTCTCCTGGTGCGTTTGTGGTTACAGTTTTTTTCGATTGTATTGTTCTTATGACCAACATACCTTAACTTCTATTTTATTTCTATAAAAAGCCGCCCCAGACCTTTGGCTCTATTTTATTGTTAATTTTAGTCGGCTTTAGTTTACTATTTTTCCTCCTACATATTCAGGAAAAAACAAACAATAACTTAGTTTCTCAAAAATGAACAAACCAAACTAAAATGTTCTGCATCGGAACACCGGTGCTCGAAGTGACCCAGATAGCTTCAGTTCTCGCGAGAATGACAGTAGTTGCCGCCGTAGCTATTTGCAGGCTGTTAGCTGTCGGACACGCTGCCAATTTTCGTTTTTGCTGCCTTTATTGTTGGACTGACTGCGATGGAAGAACTTGGAGTCACAGACGAGGCAGAAAAGCCCAGACATCGACCTTTCTTAATCGGTGTTAGCGGAGGCACGGCCAGCGGAAAGGTAAACTATGAGAAACGTAATTAGCATACCGGTTATCTTAGCTCGGAATCAGTATTAGCATTCATCAAACTGTCAAAACAAGTGTCACGCCCACTTGTGTAATGTTTTATTACGTTGCTAAAACACTCTTTTTGTTGAGGTTAAGTTGACCTAGCCCTTTTCCAACCCTGAATATTTAGAAGAAAATACAACACAGCTACGTTTGTAACGATATTGACGTCAGGTCGTAAACTTTGAACTCGAGGTCACAAAATACAGAATAACAACCGTTTCCAGTCAGGAATCCTGACTGTATAATGTATTTATTGTTGCCTGTTTACCGTAATGCATTACGGAGTAAAGACACTTTGCTAATATTAAAAAAACACATTGAGGTGTGTTGTTTCAATGTCGTGGCTAATAATAGAATAATTGAGATTCATTGTTTACAGTCTACAGTTTGCGCCAAGATCATGGAGCTTCTGGGGCAGAACAAGGTGGACCATCGCCAGAGAAAGGTGGCCATCATCAGCCAGGACTGCTTCTACAACGTGCTGACCCCAGATCAGAAGGCTAAAGCCCTTAAAGGACAGTACAACTTTGATCACCCAGGTAAATAAATCCAGACTTTTACTTTTGCTATTTCATTACATGGGCTTTGCACAAAGCTAAGATAAATTTGAAAGTGTGATGGTGAATAAAAATCAGCTGTAATGGAAAATGAATTTATTAAGCAGTGTATCTGAAACTTAAACACAAAATTGTACTTTTTCTTTAAATTCTCATTTTCTTCATTGCCTTGCAGAGGCGTTCGATAACGAGTTGATGTACAAAACCTTGAAGGACATTGCAGAGGGGAGGCCGGTCGAGGTGCCAACATACGACTTTGTCACCCATTCCAGGTTAAAACAAAAACACTTTACAATTGTGAAGTCGTGACGAAAAACCGCCGTGTTCCCTTGTATCCTGAGAGCTCATTGTTTGCAGGTTGGAAGACAGGATCACAGTTTACCCAGCGGATGTCGTCCTCTTTGAAGGGATCCTTGTTTTCTACCCCCAGAAAGTGCGCGAGATGTTCCACATGAAGCTCTTTGTGGACACAGATTCAGATGTCAGGTTGTCTCGAAGAGGTACTCGAGTGCCGATCGCACATATTTGCAATATTTCCTTTCTATTTCAAACAACCTTATTTCTTGTAGTGCTGAGAGACATGAACAGAGGGAGGGACCTGGAGCAGATTCTGAATCAGTACACAACATTTGTAAAGCCTGCGTTTGAGGAGTTTTGCCTGCCTGTAAGTACAGTAGTCATCGTTGATGATGATCTGTATGATTTCAACTAGATTTCTATGTACTTTTATTGTGTTTTAGACTAAAAAGTATGCAGATGTCATCATTCCGAGAGGGGTTGACAATATGGGTGAGTAATCTTTAAAAATAAAAAATCCCAACTTATATTCAGTATGACCAAGATAGATAGCAGCGTTAATAACTTCCTAATTTGTCATTTAGTGGCCATCAACCTGATTGTGCAGCACATCCAAGATATTCTGAATGGTGACATTTGCAAGTGGCAGCGGGGAAACATCAACAGCCATGGCCGAGCCTGCAAAAGGCTGACCTCAGAGCAGAGCGACCTGCAGAACGGATCCACCAACCCTCCAATTAAGAGGGTCCTGCTGGAGCCTAGTAGTCGGCCCCACTGAAACGGAGCGGATGTAGACGTGTGTGTGTGTGTGTATGCGTGAATGGGAACAGATAGGTCCAGACCGTGGAGCTGCAGCGGGAACTGGCGTTACTGTGCCGGAATGTTACACACTCTGCAGTTTAGGGTAATATCAGTGATTCAATATTACAGGTTCTAAGATCTGCCATTTTATTTTATTGTCGTTATTAACAAGGTTCCTACACCGTACAGAAGTAACCAGTGTTTCCATAGGCTTTCTTTGTTTTGATTTTTAAAATGGGTAAATAAGCAGTTACTAAACCAGGTCCTATGATTATTAAGAACATGTTTTTTTTTTGAGTCATGCTTTTGCACTTTTAAATGTGACCATGCAGGCAACTTCTTTGCTACTGTTAGGGTAGTATATTTAAACTAAATTAATACAAATAACGTGGTTATGTTGACGTACCTCTTCTGGTTTGCAATAGCTTCCTACTGTTCAAAAGTATTCATACCTATTCAACTTACCTGCGTTTTGTCAGATTACAAATTGACTAAGTAGCGCATAGTGTAGTGAAAAAAAAATTATATGTGGCTTTCAAACCTTATACAAAATCTGACAAGTTTTGTATTTAGCCATATTTACTCTTAAGTAAATAAAATCCAGTGCAACCAGTTGCATAAGGAAGTTAATCAGGAAATGGTCCACTGGTATGTAATTTTATTAAAGTCTTAACTGGTCTGTGAAGGCCTCTGAGGTTTGTTAGAGAACATTATTAAACCATAATGGAGAGCAAAAATCTCAGTGTTTAGATATTCTAAGATGTTAAAATGTTAAAGACATGGGGTCTGGATACAATTATCCACCATCTTGGTTTTCGCATATGATCCTTTTAAAATACATTTGTGCTTATAGATACGTTTAAGGGGTATGAATACTTTTGCAAGGCAAATGGGAGGGAAAGAAAACCTCCCAGTTTGAAAGCACTTGCTTATATTCTGCCAAGTCTATGCCTTAACTTTTTTTTTTTCCCACTATATGAACAGTGTACATCAATAAATGAAACCTCTTTTGAAGTATTTAAAGTGTCTTCATTTAAGAAGGAAGAAACCTCTGCAGCCATGGTCTGAAGCCAAGTGTCTTCATTTAAGAAAGAAGAAACCTCTGCAGCCATGGTTTTAATATAAACAGAGCTTTTTGTTTTATTGGAGTTTGAGAGCACAGTGTGATGTGTTTGGGGGGGGGAGGGGGGGGCTTTGAGGGTTTCTGTGATTATTATCCCAAAAAGGATTCCAATGACTTCCTACAGCACATGGAGTGACACACACATGCACACACGTCACAAAGGACTTCTCACAGACACACACTCTTACACACCGACATGACTGGGACATGATTGCGATTGCTTCGTGGTTCTCTACACTTGGAACACGGCACTCCATGATTCAGTATGATGTACATAGATCACAGCATCTTTAGTAAATTTCTTTTTTGTGTTTTTGCCTTGCTTTTTTTTTTGCTTTTTTTTTAGTGCACATACATACGGCACTTAGGAGAAGCTAAGCTCTTCTCATAAGCATAAACGTCCTTTTTAAGAACAAAAGGAGCACTGTATATAATACATGTCATAACCATACATGATTCTTACACAAAAAAAAAAAGTTTCAAAACAAACTGATTCCAGTCCGTAGGGGCCGTCCTGCCCTTTCGGTTCAGTCACAGCAGATCCTCAGTCGGCAGCCTGCGTGTGCACGTCACAGTTCGGGGCAGGTTTGCTCCTGAGCTTCTGCTGGTTGAGGACTTGTTAGTGTTGTAGAAGGTGACCAGCAAATGGCACGTACATAAGGAACAAGGGGGGAAGGGGAATATGGACCATTCAAATTGTTCTCTCACACGCGACAGCTCCACTCTAAAACAAAGAGTCCAGGGAGCAGACTTTGGTAATTTCCGTAGTGTCTCTCCCCCCTCCCACCGTCTGCTCTGACTCCTCGCTCTTCCACTACCAAGTCAGAGCAACAGTAATCCCAAATTATAATCTCCCAGAGCGGCCGGGCTCTTTGTAAACCTCAGTGACATTTCAGTTGGCTGCAGTTTGTTCTGGATTCCTCGCGAGCGAGTCTCCCGTTAGCTTCCTTGCGTCGTTCTTTTAGTGTGTAATAAAGTGGAGTTAGTGTCATGAAGCACAGTTGAAGGTCAGTGTCGAAGGCCTGTGTGGGGGGACCCTAGGTCTTCTCCCCGCGGTCGGTTTTGGCGCGGCTGATGTTTCGGGGTTTGATCTTCAGGGACAGCTCCCACAGCGCCTCCTCCGCCAGGTGATCGCTGAAGTCGTTGAAGAAAGAGATGATTTCCTCATTGCGCTTCAGCTCGTAATGCCTGAGGTCAGAACAGGGTAGAAGCATTAAAAAAAAACAAAAGACGATCAATTTAACGAAGGTCAAACTGAGATAACATGAAGTAGTTGCTTAATAAACACTCTGACATGTTCTGGTTTGAATTACGTTTAAAAATCTAACAAAGTACTCATACATCTTATCACATTACAACCACAAACTTCAATCTACTTAGTTGGGATTTTATGTGAGACCAACACAAAGTAGTGTAGAATTGCAAAGCAGAAGGAAACTGATACTGAGATTTAATCTGAAAAGTGTGGCGTACATTTGTTTTGAGCACTGAGTATTTTGGGTCTAGAACTCTTTCCCATTCATTTTATAATAGTCCAACCTTAGTCAGATTGAATGGACAGCAAAAGTCAAGACTTTGATACAGATTCTCAATTGGACTTGGGTCTAAACTTTGACTAGATCATTCCAACACATAACTATGCTTTGATCTAAATCAGGGGTGCCAAACTCATTTTTATTTTGGGCCACATCAAGATCAAGAATGTCTTTAAAGGGCTGGTTGTGGCAGAATATATTGGGAAAACTATTAAATTGTTACAATATGAAAAAATACTGCATGTATTTGAGTCAACTATTTGAGAAATTAAATATTAAACATCTTTTCACAAGAATGTAATTTGGTCGTATATAGATAAAAACGGCATTGATCTGGTTATTAAAATAATAATATATTCTTTGAAATTCTTTAGTTGGTACCTACATGGTTTGTTACAATCTATAAATGGGATTTTTTCTAGTTTTCTTTCAACAAAGGCTTTCTTCTCACTAACTCTACTACAAAGGCCAGATTCGTGGACTGCACAGATAAAAGTTTTCTGTGATGATCCTTGCAGTTCTATTATCATTACATTTTAAACTACTAAAATCTTAAAACTTAAAATTTTAAGTTTAAGACCAGTTTTTTAGTCAACTTTAAAATTACGCACTTGTTTTAGTTTTTGCCGAAAATTCTCAGAAAATGCATAAGGAGAAGTTTGAAGGGTCTGACTATTGCAAGCAGTCTTACACTTGTTGGAAGCGCCGCATGCTGTCCAGAATATTGAACTGCTGCCAGCGTTTGGAGAAATTGACCTTCCCGTCAATGAGGTCGGGGTTCCCCAGGTGGACGAAGGTCAGGTCCTGGAGGATGAGGCCTCTGCAGGAGGGATGGAAGAAGGAGGAGGAGAAATCAGATAAAACAACCAAGTCAGTTTGAGTTGAGAGGCAGCAGATTTGTTTAAGTCTGAGGAGGACAGTTTACTCACAAGTATGGGATGCAGGGGGGCTCCACCTCAGCCAGAGCAGCTCTGTAGGCTCTGAAGGACGAGGAGCTGTCGATCAGCGTGCAATACTCCTCCAAACCCTGGAGAGGTATGAAGAGATAAGCATGTTATAGTGAATAGATGATTAAAAAAAAAAAAAAAAAACAAACTAAAAAACTTTTATTAAAGGGGCAGTATCCTGTACTTTTCAGGCATATAGAACCATTTTATAAGACAATCAAGTAACTATGTTACATTCAGTTGCTATAAAAATACTGCATTTATCAAATATTATGTAAAAAATTTAAATTGGGGCTTTGTCTCTTTAAGAAACTCATGTTCTTTCTGAAACTCCGTCTTTGGGAAGTCCTCACAACATTGGTCCTCTATCAACGTTTTAAGCAGCATTTCACTGAGAAGTAGTTCATATAAAGACCTCAGCTGATGTGCAGTTCCACTAGGTATTTGCTAATTGCTGCTGGTTAGTTTGAAGGAGCTGAGTGGAGGAGTCATTGGGGAGGGGTGCTCTGTGACGTGGAAGCTCGGTAGCTTGGAAGCTGCGTCTCTAAGGCGTTTTGCACAGCTGAATGGTTGCCACGGGGAAATTAAAGGATTTCTCGAACACAGATGAAAAAAATAAAAGCGGCATCCCAGGTATGTTTTTGATGAGGGAATAACATCATAACAGGATGTAAAGCTCAAAAAGTTGATTTTACATAATACTGTCCCTTTAAAAAAAAAAAAAAGCTCACCTCAGAGGTCTGTTTCTGCCACTCTAATCTCCTGATGGGAGCAGAGTCCAAAGCGGACAGTATTGCCAAATACGAGTTGAAATTATTTAACTTTCTTAAGTGCTGGAATAAGAAGAGGAGAATAAGTGTTGAATGCTGCTATAATATGAATTTGTCTTTTTAAAAGTAAGATTCCTTACCTTCATTATCTTAATGAACTTGAGAAGAAGCTTCTCTCTGTCCTGAGCTTTCTCCTGCTGAATTATCAAAGAGCGCACCCTGTAGGCCAGAAAGTAAAGGTATCAGCATTTAACGAGAGACTAAATCAAGAGACGGCTGATCTAAGTCACGTCTTACCAATAGCTCATGTTGTTAAAGTGCTCTGTAAACTGGGTTAGGTTGGGACTCTTTTCCTCATTCTGCTCCTTCGCCCAAAGCAGAACCTCTGGAATCTAAGAGAAAGCAGGACGAGGAGAAGATAACAGAAGTGTTTATTCTCCATGCTTCCAAGTAGTAAAGCAGAGTTATTCCAACTAATAGGAAGAAGGGAAATCACGTCACCTCAATCTTGTAGAAGAGTTCAGCATCAAGAAGCGTGAGCTGGTCAGCAATCTCGTGACTGCGAAAGTCGTGAAGAGTCCCAGGCCTTTAAGAAAACACAGACCATAAAGAGCCTCAGCTTCAGTTATACACGAAACATTACACAACACAATAAGCAGGGGAAACAAGACTGCATCAGTTTTCCTTTCTCTCAGCAGTACCTCGCCGAGACCCCTCGAGCAGCGAGCGGCTTGAGGGAGTTCGTGTACCGCAGCAACTTCTTTTGCTCCACCTTGTCCAGGATGTTCTTGCGGAGAACACGGGCGAGGCTGAGCTCGCCATTACACACGAGAGTGAACACCAGGTCCATGAGCTGCTTCAAGATGTCCTCGGTCAGCTCCACCAGACTGGAAGACAGTTGTGGTCAGGTGGGAATTATTTGATTCGTCGTCTGACTGGTTTAACTGACATGCGAGGCTTTATTTTGACTGATTCGGCAGTTCAACTCACCACAGCTCATCGACAACACGAACCAGAACGAAGAAGGTGTTCTTGCTGACTCGCTTCTTGAAGGTGTCCGGACTGTGGCAGAATGTGGTATATGTGCTATTGTGGTCAAGGGCAATAGTCTATAAAGTCTCTTGTTTTAAGATAAAAGGCCAACTCAAAGTGCCACATAACAGAAGTGGAAGAAAAATGATTAAATTGTTTTCGAAATTCTGAAACGTGCAGCAAGTGTTTGTATCCAGTCAATAATTGGATACAAACGCTCTCTTGTCTCTTGGTTTATGCTTATGCTGTTGTCCGCTTCTGCCGGTTTTACACAGATACTCAAATCTTCCCCATTCTTCTTTATTCAGAGTCACTGAAAAGCGTCTAAACTGTATTTTCAAGTCTTGCCACAGATTCTCAATTGGACTTAGGCCTGGACTTTGACTGGACCGTTCCACCAAGGTCCAGTCAAATATCCTGAATATCCTTTCATCTAAACCATTTCATCTTCTTATTAAGGGTCTTTGACTCCCAGTATGATGCTGTCATCACCACGTTTTATCATTGCGATGATGTGTTCAGGAACTGCGAGTTGAAAAACCAACGGCACCATTAACTAATCTTTTTTTTTTTCAAAACCAAGAAACAGAGAACAGAATCCAGAAAAGCAGCATTTTCAACTTAGCTGGAATTTCAATATCCTTCAGTAAAGATTTAAATAAGGACAGTCTTTTCTGAGTAAATAAGGATTAAAGCAAAAAAAAAAAAAAAAGTTCTGCCAGCAAAGAAAGACGATTAGGCCAGCGTGACATGTTGAGTGATTTGGAAAGGATATCTGTAGTGTAGCTTCTTAATGAGGTCTTCTGGGGTTATAAAAGTCCTATATGTAGTCAGGAAGGCTTCACAGTACAAAACAAGATCTGTTGAGAAAAAGCGGAAAAAAAAATAAGAGCAGCATTTTTGAGTTGACGTGCCGCCGAGATTAACCAATACAAGCTGACAACAAATCAAACATGACTGCTACAAGCACAGGCTGACAGACTGTTAATGACAGACTGAGGCCATTTAATGCCACTCACACAGAGAAATGTTCTCAACAAGTCAGCTTTCAAATGTGAAATAAATTCAGATCTTTCTAGCAATAAAAAGATGAGACACAGTAGGTAAACAGCTTTAATACCATACCTTTGCGCTCTGTTTCCGTAGCATGGACTAGAAGGATGTCTCCCGACCCCGCACGAACGTCAGGACCGTCGTCATTCTGCAAAGGTTCGGAGTGATAAATAAGGACAAGATGAAGAGCAGATCAGCATGGAGACTGATGCAGTTTAGCCCAAAACGTTGCATGCACATTTTCTCCTCTTCTCCCCCACCAAGCCTCCTATTGCTGCACCGGCTCCTCTGATGACGAAGAAAAGTCTGACTTGTGCAAAAAAAAAAAAAAAAAAGGAAGGAGAAAATAAAAAGGAAAAAAAAAAAAAAAAAAAAATCACTGAAATAGGTGTGTGTTGTGACAGCGCTAAATTTCGTCCCTGGTCAGGAAAATCCTCGCGTTTCTAATCCCCCTCCTTTCATCCCTCGGTAAACTGCAGCTGTCACAGTGCCTCTAACCTTGCAGAGAGGCGTGCAGCATTTTCACACATCTGTACATCAGACTGCACCACTCAGGACAAAACAGGAGGAGGTGGTGGGGCGGGAGAAGGCGGAGGAAGTTTTAGCTCTGCAGTTTAACAGGTTAAACTCCAGAGGGCAGCAGCGGCTGAGAGTGGTGATGGGCAGGATCTGATTGGACTCACAATGACTTCTGCTCCAAAGACAACTACGCTGGTGCTGCTGTGAGGTTTTGTTGTAAGAGAAGTCTAAAAAGTGGTTCAAAACCTAACTATTTCGATTTTGGCTGATACTGAATTATTTTTAAAGACAACTGATATCAAAGTGTTAGAAGCTCACAGTGCACCTTACATACCATTTTGGTTTATACAGTAGAATCGAACAGTGCCACAGAAACAACACACACTTGTTTTAGCTGCACATGCTCTCAAATATAAATGAAAAATTTGGAGCCAAACTACTAAATTAACTTAAATATATATATATAAAAAAATTTATTCCTTTAGTCTTTCATTTTTCATATTTTAAAAACAAACAAAAATTGCACAACAGGTTAAGACTACAGACCTGTTTTGATTCCTCTAAAAAGGCAAAAAAAAAAAAAAAAAAAAAAAAAAAAAGTCGCTTAAAGGAATAAAGCAAAAAGAAACAGTGGAGGATTTTCAGACCTTTGCAGAGGTGGATAAGATCGGTTTCACATGCAAGACTCGACTTATCCCCCAAAATTAAGGAAATCGGGGCCAATTGATTGGTGAACTTCTATTAAAAACATCACACACCACCAGAAGTCAACTTACCTCTTGTTTTAGTGTTATCCTACTCATGATCTCCTTGTGGTCTATCAGAGACAGCTCGTCTACATCTTCCTCAACGCTCCCAGCCGTTTCTGCTGTCTTTTGCCTCCTAAAGCAGACCCACACATCCGCCATCAACACAGACAGTCTCTCATCCATCTGCATGTTTGAAATGGTTCATTCATAAACCAAAAACTAATCTTCCATATTTTTTTTCGTTTTAATCGGTTTACAGCAAAAAGCAGCAGTGATTCTATTTGTCTTCACAAATTAAATTAGGATGTTATTCCCTTTACTTAGGAATGCTTAGAAGAGCTCCAAGATTCATTTAAAAAAAGTATTACAATAAGGGACGTTTAATGTAGCATTAAACGTTGTGATTCTATAAGTCATAGACGTGATTTATGGCATCACGTCCATAACAAAGAGAACATTATCAGCTACAATATGGAGTTTTAGAGTACACACATAACAGGAAGTGAGCATGATCACTGTTACCTTTCTTTGTCTAAAGCCTCTTTACTATTGCTGGATGGCATCTGAGGAACAGGGTCTTGAAGTACGTCATCAGCTGCAATGGTTTCCTAGCAGTTGAAGGAAAGAAAGCAACCGTCAGCCTCTGATGTTTACAGTTCTGCTGAGAAGTTTGCATCCACCCGACATTGGCATGAATGTCACTAATGTTGGGTCTCTATTTATTTGAACCACTCTTTTTCAGGTCAAGCTGATTTTATATCCGATGCTCCTATAGGTCACACAAGCTTGAATTTACTATAATCCACAAAATTACACATGCAGGCTCAAATTTATGACAAACATTTTTTTTGTTTTTGGGGAAACTACCCTGTCTGTTCTCCAGAAAGAAATTGGCCTGTCTGTGGCGGGTAGATGCTAATCTAATCTAAGTCGTGATTGAAGGTGTTGACTTTAGAAAACATGCTTCTATGTTTCTATGCTTTCTCTCAGAGCAAGCATCAATGTCAAACTCACTCCATCCAGACAGGGACTCTGGTATTAAAGTATTATCCAGTTAAGTTTAAACACTGGTTACTGGGGTGTTTAGACATATTAACTAATCTCTCTTCCTCCGACATCAAGAGGAAGGTCTAAGGGTTAGGTCTAAGCCTGTCGCAATAAAAAATTAATTAGTTGATCACATTATAAATTAAAATGAGCTCAAAAATGTCCATTCTCATGATTAACAATTTTGAAGGGATATTTTGCCTAGAGATTTCATAATCCACATTATATATTGCTGTGATTGTATTTTCATTTGGATATTATAAAACATCTTCCGTTACTATTTACATTACTTGAAAATAGCCTCAAAAACGTCAATATTATTGTTAATCACAATTACTGGGACAATTTATCGCCCTGCAAAATTTATATTCGTAGCAGGCCTGATTAGCCCACTGAAATTTTTATGTTTCAAAAGGATAATCCCAAACACAAATAAATCCTAATCTTAGTAGTGATGAAATAAGTAAAAAGGGTTCTGATACAGCATTGACCTCAACATTAGTGAAAATTACTGGGGTATTTTAAAAAAAATACAAACAAAAAATTGTACTTGGAAACCAACCAAATTAAATTCAAATTTTGCTTAGAAAGTGGTCAAATATCCAGTCAGAGGCAGGTTGTTGGGACGAAAACCACAAAAAAGACATTACTTAAGGGTGTATGTAAATATTTGAGCCTATATGTACAACTTTGACTAAATATGGATCAGAGAAAATCCACAACAAATTCAAACTTGTTCACCCAAGTCTTTTTTTAATATTCAACACAGTCACATTACTCTACCTCGGAGAAAACTAGCTGAAATGAATCATTTAAAAAAAAAAAAAAAAAAGCTCCTATTCATGCCTACGATGGATTTACGCAACCTTCTAAGCAGAACTGTGTATGGAACAACATTTGTGAGTGATTCCATGCAGCAACAACAAGCTAGCTGCAGATGAGCTCATATGATCCCGCCAGGATGTCATGCAACACACTGGTGGAGAAAAAGGAAGAATGGAAGTGTTGACGACACATTCACCACATCGTCCCAGAAGTGGTGATGCAGAGTGGGTGTGACGTGTTTGCTTAGTGTGAGTAAAGAAAACCCAACGCACAAAAGCCAAAACAGAAGGAACACCAAAAGGGGTAAAACTCAAACTCAAACACCGTCTGAGCCAGAATGCTACCACACACACATCGTCTCCTTTGTATGCTGACCAAAAACAAACAAACAACAAAAAAAAGAATAAAAACCTACAGCAAAGGTACAAGCTGACCCAAAAGAATAGAACCACACAAACAAATAAGCTGCTACACATGCACAGGTGCACGTTATTCATTAAGGTAGATGTTACTGGAAACCCATTGAGAATCCTACTCTGGGAGCAGAGAGATGTCAGGAGTTAGAGCAGAACGGGGTTAAATGTTCACCACAGCTGAAGCAGCAGCCAAAGAGACACCAGTCACCAGCCAGGCAGTGAAAACAACAAAAACCCTCCCCCGCCCTGCCCTGCCACCCGCTCACAAACACCAGCCCATGATTCAGTCCCAGGCGAGCCTGTGAACCTGAAGTCATGATGTAGTCCGGTTTGGCTACACTCACGTTGCATTTCCGATCGCCTTTTTTGTCCCGGGCATGAATCAATAGGAGGTGCAACACGTTGAGTGAGATGTGCCAAGCGACACGGGCCAGAGACCCTTTTACTTTTAATCGCTCCCCCGCATCCGAATTGATTCATACCCCGAGGCGATGGGACGTACAAATGGGATTGACCTTTCACCTCGCGGCAGTCCGCTACTTACTCTTAGGGAGAGCGGCAGCTCCCCATTGGCCTGGCTGGACGAGTATAGGTTGACATACTCCCCCTCCCCGCCCTCGTCATTCACGCTTTCGCTCTACAGGAGGGGAAGAGAGGAGGGACACAGACCGAGGCGTGAAGCAGCAGAGTGTGTTTGCTGAAGCTTTAACGGCCTTGAAGGAGAGACAGCAGCTGGCTGAGGTCAGCTTCAGGTGCATCTCAATAGATTAGAATGTCACTGAAAACCTAATCTGTCACAATAATTTAATTCAAAAAGGGAGACTCATTTCCTGTTTTATAAAGACCCCAAAAAAGACAAAAACTGAAGATTCCACAAGAGAATTACACAGAGAATTAGAATTGGGCAATATGGCTTATAAATAAAAACTGATTTTTTTTGTGCCAGATCCGATTTCTCTATTGAAAGAGAAATCACAAATGACAGAAAATACGTTTAAAAAGTGGCTTCTTTTTTTCCAATCAACCCTTCTGTGAGTTGTACGACAGTAATAGAGCCATCCTAGAAGAATTTCTTTTAATTACAAGAATAAAGTCATAATATTAGAAGAAAATAATGTAAATTTACCTGAAAGAATATCTTAAAACCATGAGAAAAACTTGTTTTAATGAGTAAAAAATTATCAGGCTCAGTCCATTCTTTCATCAAAATAGTTATTTGTGTGATCTTGTCAAAGTCCTGCTACTGATAATTTGATGATGATGTGTTAAAAGATTAAATATTTTCCATTAAGTATTGTTTGTAAAATGTGTAAAGCATAACTTCACAACATGCTCAATATTCCTCATTTTAATTTTCTTACTTTTAGCATTGGCATACTTATAAAATTACTACTTTATTGTCCTTATATTAGAGGCTTTAAAACACATTTGTCAAACATGGTAGTAGGCCTTAAACATGCTGACATCAATCTGGCAGAAATCCAGTGAGTGTATTTTTTCGTGACAAAAAAAATTCAGATTTTTCAAAAGTGAAATCTTAAAATACCAAAAATTTGATAAACTGATAAATGTTCTATGAAGTATTATCACCTGAATGTTGAGTTACTGCTCTGGTAACAACGCAGAGGAGCTGAAGGTTCGTCAAAGCTGCGCTGCATTACTGATGCAATATCTGATGCAAAAGGAGCCCCCACCAAAAAGTGACTGTATATACTTTTTCTAATAGGGCGCCCTTTTAATTCTATAATTGCTTTTTTATTGGTGAATTTTCAGAAGAACTGGGTCTTGTGTTATTATTCGCTGAAAGCCACGATCATAAAAACTAAACTAAACATACTGTGGGTAATTAAGCAAACAAGTTTCTCTTTTTGAGCTTAATTACTGAAATAACTTTTCAATCACAATTCTAATTCACTGAAGTGCACCTCAATTCTACAAGGAGCAGCTGTGAGTCGTCATGACCAACAGGTGGCACTGGAGTGCATCATATCAAAAAAAGAAATTCTACTGGCAAGAAAAAGGCAGTGTAACATCCATTGGGATTATTTTCAGACTAATAATAAGACAGAACACAGATTGCGGGACGTGATAATGACACCTAGATGCCACACGGCGAATGACTCACTATATATTTTCATTACATGTGCAGCAGTAAAAGAAACCCAAACAGCTGTTATCTAACTTGAATCTGCAGAGGCAGGAGGGTCGGCGTTCAGATTTCATTAAGGCCTAAAGAACTCCGTCATATGAGCTCACCGCCGAGGTGTGGAGCGAGTCAGTGAGAGAAGACTCAGAGGGAAGACAGACGGCCACAGAGCCCATTGAGTCAGCCAGGGAACCGTTGGGACCGCCCCTGCTGCCATCCAGAACGGTGGCATTGGTCAGGGCGACCTGGTCCAAGCTCTGCGATTGGTGGAGAGGAACCAAAGCAGGAAAAAAAAAAAAAAGAGAGGAAAAAAGTAAAAAAAAAATAAATAAAAAAATAAAAATAAAGGAGAGAACTGAGATCAGAGAGGAGAAGTCAGAGCAAACAGAAACAGAACAATAGAAAGCGGGATGGGAAGTAATGTCACCTCGGCCAACTCGGACTTATGGGAGGGATGTGTCTGAACATGAAATGCGCTGCATGCACACATACATCTGTATACACAAAATTACAGACAAAGACAACTAATAGATTTACAGTAAAAAAAAAAAGGGGGTGAGGGGTAAATCTTGCTTGGATTATAAATTAAAACCGGAGATGACTCAGTGTACAAGTGTGTCGCCAGCATAAGAGATGCCTGTCAGCAGGGAGGTAGCAGTAACCTGTTAGAACATGTTTCACATACCAGGCCTGTGCGAGCATACCGGCACCGAGCCATGCAGACACAAATCAGTGGCAAATGCTGCACACACTCATGCGCACACCGATTTTATTTTATTTTTCAAACAAGGTCAAGGCCGAAAAAAAGAGAAAAAAAAGCCCCATTAGAAGTCTTTGAGCAAATGTGTCCAAATATCGAAAGGCCTCCGATGAGCTAAATGACGCAGTTATTGTAAGGGAGTTCACTAAAGCGAAATTGCGCAAAACTCGGTCGAGAGAATGAGGACAGCGATTGACGCTGGAGGACGAAGAGAGGAGCAGATGAAAAGGGGGGAATGTGTTTTCCATCAGGCCCATCTGGTGCTGCATTCCACCAGAGATATCCCGGGGGAAATCCACGCCATGTCTTAACGTGCCTCACGTACCATGTCGTGGGGTTATCATGGGTCGACCCTCCCAAACACACCGAGCGGGATTTTACACTTAGCCACACCAGGCTAAAGTTAGGGGACATGGAGAGACGTTTCGATTACAAAATATCAAATTCATACAAACCGGTTAGAAGCTGAAATGTTTTGTTAGTTACGAGCTCAAAAAGGAGCCAGATTCCAATTAGATTTTTACTCACTCCATAACTATAGTTTTAACATTAAGCAGAAAAAAACAGGAGATCAAATGCACCTCTAATTTCTCCACCTGTTGTGAAAATAAAAAGAGATGTACTGATTCATCCAGGTAAAAAGACAATATGAAATATTTTTAGATCGTTTCCACGCAAATAAATGTTTTGTAAATCACAAACTTGGTTTTAAATGATCTGTAATCAGTGTAAAATAATTCAGTTCAGGCTGACTTGCTAATACTTTAAGTTGGGTTTTTCATTCTAATTGATTCTGCCAAAAATAAATATTATAAATCTTTCCTATTTATAGCAAATAAAATGAATGCTTCATAAATCTCACACTGGGTTTTAAAGAATATTTGTACTTCCCCCACAGATGAATTCAGCTCTACTTTAATCAGTGTTTTATGGATTAGGGATTCTGAAATAGAGGTGATCAAAAGCAGACCAGACACAAACATTTAAACCGCAATTAGTTAGCCTGTGGCGGGACAGAAAACTGGCAATCTGATGTTACACCACAAAGCATCAAATACCTTTGCTTTGGTTTAACCATTCCTAAAATGTGTGCCTTTATTTTGAAGGCGGGTGTCTTCTACTCTTTATGAAAGACCTGTCATTGGGGCGATTTAATTGGAGCATGCTATTCCATTCTTTTCCAGATGACAAATAAATAATGCGACTTGAAACAAACTACAAAGCTTGAATGTTTTTTCCAATCAGTTCATAGAAAACAGACCCCAGTTTATGAGTAGATGAAAGCATTACTAAAAAAAAATAAATTTCCATCTTAACAAGGAGGTTTTATTGAAAGTGTTGCTCCTGTTGGACGTCTGTTTTATTTATTTATTTACTTTTAGCACTGAAACTACTTAGTTGCAGTTTCTTAAAGACCTGACCACCTTCTCTTTACCTTCCAACCTTCCAAAGCATCTTCTGCTGTATTAAACAACACGTATCACCAAATACATTACAGGCATAGGACGGCTCTGTGATAACTATTAAAGTAACATCCATGCACTAATTGCAATCCAAGCAGGTCTTGCATATGGAAATATTGTGACAATGATACATTCACAATATATTGTGCAACCTGACTTGTGACCACACAATTAAACCGGTAAAACTAAGCAATAAATCAACTATTCACAAGCTCAATTAAAATCCATGTTGATTTTCATCTGCATGCTTGTTTGTGTAGTTTGCTTTAAAGAGATGCTGCCCTTTAATATTATAGGTAAGAAGTCATTTTGAAAAATGCTGACAATATCTGACACATGGTATAGTACAATATTAGTTTGCACTTTATGTTTAACTAAAGTCAGAACTTGCAGTTTTGCATGTTTTCCTTGTCTAAGACTAATGACTAATATGTTTTGAAGGGTAATTTTGTTTTGAAACTTCAATAATCCATTTTATTTATCATTTTGGCTGTTTCATTTATTTTGGATATTTAAAATGTCTTCAGTGTTAAGCATTCTGTACAAAATGAAAGTTTATTGATCTTTAAGAGGGTGTACTTGCATCTTTATGCCAATATCATTGCATTAGCTATATTATCAACAATATTTACGTTTATCGCAATAATTTCTGGGACAATTTATTGTCCAGCAAAATACGTCATAGTGTCAGGCTTACACACAATATGATCAGCATCAAGTACTGAAATATTGTAAAAAAAAATTCTCAGTACTGTTTTATCTCCTGCAAGATTTGTAGCATATATATATATTTTTTTATTATTTTTTTTATATACTTTGATTACTGAAGACAAGCTTAAGAACTCCCCAGTTTTGTTGACTTGGCACCAAGTCAAACTTTGGGAAACGCTTCTAAAGTGGGATAGCTACAAGCCAGCATAAGCACACAATCACAAAAACTAGCAGCAAGTACTCATAGTCACAAAAAAGTGCATTTTTATCATAACTGAACAGATTCCTTCAAGGAATAATAATAATAATAAGAAAAAACATCTGTCAGCACATGGATGGGTGGTTGGATGAATGAATGAAATCAGAACCACACAGCAACAAAAGCACTGATGTTTGAGCTCTGTCAGTAACTATAAAAGGTGAACAGAGTCTCAAATGTCGAGCTACCTCAGGACCACTTCACCACACAGCACCTATGCCGGGATCGCCGATGTGAAGGAGGAGGCGAGGAGAGGGGGAGGCGACTCACCGTGGGCGTGGTCAAAGACGCCTGGCCGATCAGGTAGGAGTTAGAGACGGACATGCTGAGGCCCAGCCCAGAGCCCGCCTCCTCCAGGGCCGCCACAGACGGCTGGAGGTGGCAGGAGAGAGAAGAGGAGGAGGAGGAAGAAGGGGAAGAGGAGTGTGAAGCCTGAGGAGGAAAACAAAAGAAGGAAGAGATAGAGAAGATAAACAGAAATAGAGGAAGTGAGAGTAGTTTGGGGTCAAGAGCAGGTGAAGAGGGAGTAAATGGTGTTAAAGGAAAAAGAAAAGAAAAAGAGTGAACAGTTGATTACTCGGGTAAGCAAGATTGAGTTGGAGCAGATTGAATCAAAAGTTCAGCAGCAGCAGAATGGTAAAATCAGAGAGATAAAAGCTGAGTCACATCAGCTCAGACTGCTGGATGACGGATTCAAGACTAAGAATCAATAGCTTGCAAAAAAAAAAAAACAGTTGCAAATCATGATTTTATTTTTTTCCAATTTGTGTTGGTATGTCACAAAATTTCGATAAAACCTGTTGACATTTGTGGTTGTAATTTGGCAACGTGGAAAAGTTTAACAGGTATGAATACATCTGTAATACTTCTTCGGAGTTCTCTCTAGAAACCTTATGTCCTCGAAGTTCACGAGAGGCATTCAGGTAACACAAATCATTGGCGATCCTCAAATAAACCTTTGGATATTATTTGCTTTTAAACTTTAAGCTTTAGAGAAAACCAGGCCAACTACCATATGGTCCAAACAGAGCCAATATGATGTGCTGTAGGGTTTTATTTCCAGCCCTTATCCACCCAGCAGCTGGAATTACTTTTTTTTTTTTTTTCTGCAAAGCTGTGTAAAGTCGCCAAAGCATGTAAGCCTGTAACACGGGTTTATGCAGGGGGCAAACAGGCTTATTCCACCAGGCCTCGAGCTCATCAAGTCCAAAAAACACGAGGCCAGATTAGGGCCTGCAGCAGCGGCACAAATGTGTGCAGTGTGACCAAACCACTCGCAGACAAAAGAATGATAAAAATAAAGATCTGTTTTAAATACACAGTCAGGGTGGTAAAAAAACAAACAAAAAAACAGGACAAACGATGATGAGGTGTGTTGTCATATGCCAGTGCAATACTAACAAAAAGCTTAAGGATAGATAGATATGGCTTCTAAACTTTCTTCAAAACGTTTTAGTTCAAGCTAAAAGAAAAAAAAAGCCTCTTGCTTTGTATTTCGCTTGCCGCTGATTCATTGTCAGCCGGTTGTCTCAATTAACCCAAACACCACCTCAGATTAAGATAAAATCTCTGAATCTGATGAGTGGCTGATAAAATCTTGTCCTGTCTCCCGTCGGCGAGCTAACGCCTCAGGATTGCACACAAATGTCTGCTTTGGCTACAAAAATAGCCAAGAATAAAGACGTAGAGAGAGCTGTGTGGGTCAGTGAGATGACAAGATAAGAGAAAGCTGTGGAAAGAAAAAAAAAAGAAAGAAAAAGGATGACAGATTCTCCATCTTTTCTGAAGAATAACACTCCTGCTTTTAGATGAAACCTGGAGTTTCATTGATGAATATATCACATCCACTCAGTCTAAACTGGGCGGGAAAAAAAATGCAAGGAATTTAAATTACACCTCTGCTCATGCAGCTCAAATTAGTGAATCCAGCTGTTTATGTACTCCAACCACAGTGGTAAACGAGATCGGGAACAGTATGAAACTAACTGGCTTGCAAACTTCGAGAATGGCTGCCTGCACGGAGCGCTTCTCACCAGCTGTCTTTGTTTTGGAGGCAAGGCTGGCGGCTGTACGGGCTCGTGAACCGAGTCGGTGCTGCTGAAGGAGTCGTTGAAGCCGTAGACCTCCTGGAAAAGCTTGTTATGCTGCTCGTAGATCCTCTCGCTCTGTGGCATCTGGTAAAAAACGGAGGGTTGCGGCTCCGAGTAGTCCTCCATAAACTGCATATACTGGAGAACTGAAGGAGGAAGAGGAAAGATTTAGAGCTGTGAACTCAATTGAATAAGGACAGACATATTTTACAGTTTAATTTCATCCACTAAAATCTATTGGATCCTATTCATGCATTTTCTTGTGGATGTATTATTTATTTAATACATCTTTAAACTTCTTCTTACAACACTGCGTAACACACACTTTTGATAGATTTTACTGAGATTTTAACCAACAAAGCAGTGACAAATTGTGACGCTTTTAAGAAAGATAAACCCTGAACCCACCATTCCCTACAATAATATAAAGATGCATCTATTCATAAACCATTCACCAATTGTTAAACAATTTGTAAAATCAGGTTATCCTTTCAGTTCATACTTATGCTCTTGCTTGTGTTGGTCTATCACTTAAAATTCCACTAAAATACATTGAAGATTGTGGTTGCAACATGATAGGAAGGAAAAAACAAAAAAACAAAAAAAAAAACCTCTACTAACTGTACTTCCTGCATCAAAATGTGTCTGCAATCCTTATCATCCACATAAGGAATGTCCCCAAATACATTCTTGATGATTAAATAACCCAGCTATTAGTTTTCTATTGGTGACAAAACTCCTCCAGAGACACAAAAGTGACTAATAATGACCAAAGACCAGAACTTATCTTTAAACTCACAGGAAGCTTGTTGTACTTTTGACATTCTACATGATGTAGAATCATGTAGAATGGTCATACGGTCATGCTCAGTAAAAAAAAAAAGAAAAAGAAAAAAGAAAATGGTCTCAACAATGAGGTAGGGCTGATTGTATGGATGACATAATACAGTAGCTAGTGAGGAAGTGACCAAATATTGCCCTCTGTGGCTTCTCTCCCAGACTCTATTGTGGCACATCCTAGTATTTACTTCCTGTCTCTATTCACACTGAATATTTCTTTGACATAAAACATGCAACAATGAACTGATGACGAAGCGCTGCAAATGTCCAGCTTTCCTTTTCCTAATCAACCTCATTATTTACCCTTCTCTTGATTAGTCTTTGTTCTTGACTTTGCTTTCTGCTCCCGTGTCCTACATTCATCTCAATCAGAGGGAGTCCTTTTTTTTGACCTTCATACTTCATTACTTCCTAGGGCTGGGCAATATGGCGGAAAATCAATGTCATGATATACTGAGCAGTACGCCTCGATAACGATAAATAGACGATAACACTATAGCCTACCTACACACAGCCAAGTAAAAAGACAAAGACAACTTTTCACTGTTTTAAAACACCAAAAATGCAGATATGGTTATTGTCATACATTTCGTAGCCTATTAGCTTTCGGTTTATCGCCTGGGTCTATTCCATCCACAGCATCGCCTTTCCCCCTTGCCACCCTCACTCCACTTACTGTGTCTGTTTTTCTTTTCAGGAAGTGGCGGAGGGTTTGTGGGGACATCTGAGTTCTCGCTGGCCATGTACTGGGAGACAAAAACTCCCCCGTTGGTTTGAGGCATGGGGGAGATGGGTGTGAAAAGGGGGAACGGCGGCGTGGGGTGAAGTTCCTCTTCTGACAAGTTGTCGTACTGGGAGGGGTAGCGCTCATACAGCACCCTGGAGCCCCCGTCAGGGAAGGAAGAGGTCTGCGTGCTGCGTCGTTTTTTCAGAGGCAGAGCGGGGGGTGCGCTGGTGCGACATAACTGTAGCGGGTGACTCTGGTTGGGCTGTGGAGTCCAGTATTCTGGTTGCTGGGAGGGAGGAGCGCTCAGAGGAGGGTGTGTGAGATGCTGTCCGGGAACAGGGGACGAGGATTCGCTGTGAGACTCGGGCAGGGGGCTCAGGCAGCCCCCTGCCTGTACTGCAGGTAGGTTGTCCCCGGCAGACAAGTCCTGGTGGAGAAAGTCGTAATCCGGGTCATAACTCTCTGTGTTGTCTGAAAAAGTAAAGACAGCTGAACGTTAATAAAATGATTGTGATTAAAATTATTACATCCTAACTCTAAAAAAGTAGTTTTTACTAATTAGAAGTATTTCTAAAGCTTTATTTTTTTTATACCAACGAAAGTTTATGATTTTTCTAGGAAAGCACCGATTCGATATTAATATATGCATTAATATCAATATGCCTGGTCCATAAGGGCAGATCTATTCAGTCTAATTCTATGCTTTGTGCTCTGCATAACATCATGCTTTATTATTTATTTTACATTATATTTACGATTCCTAATTGCACTTCTTGTTTTTACATGTTTGACCAGACTTGTATTGGTGTATTTAAATGTGCTAAATTTATAATTCAGTACATTTATGTTTGTTTTTTTAAAAAGAAGCTTTATATGTCAATTCAGCACATTTTAGATGTATAGGATTGGTATTGGCAGATACAAAACCCAAAATATCTGTATCGGAAGTGAAAAAAGTGGATCGGTGCATGGTGAAAAATCCCTAGATTTTTCACCAAAATTAATCTCTGATCCCATATATCTTCCATGCTTTTCCACAGTTCTAAATCACTTTATAAATATTAACAGTACAAATACAAAAGTTTACTATGAGTTCATGGCAGACATTTGTTTTTGTTGTTTTTTTAAAATAGAGGCTGCAGAATGCGCACACCGGAGGCAAAGAAGAGAGGGAAAAAGCCAGGAAGGAAGGCGAGGAAGATGTGAGAATTTTATGCATCTATGGGTGGATGAAGGTATAGACAGAAGGAGGGACGGGTGCATCAACAGATGAAAACAGATGTTGGTCAACTGGATGAAAAGAAAGTCTGGAAATTGAACTCTGTTTTCTTTTTTCATACTTGTCTAGAGTTGAAAATTGCTTAAAACCTTAATTTTGAACAATATAAGATAAATCCAAAAACGAACCACAAGTGTCCCATGTGAAAATTCACAGAATGCCACCCGGTGGAGTTCTGTTTGCGTCCTTACCCAGCGTCTCACAGCTGGTGTTACGAGAACACTGACCGCTGTCCTGATCCATGGAAGAAAGCTGTTCGTCAGACTTGCTGAGCTTCCCCATGCTGCTGCAGGGCGACAGGCGAGGGGAGTCTCCGCCGTAGGAATGGCTCCCCCCAGAGAAACGCCTCTGGAAGAATTCCTGCTCGTATTCCTGCGCGGAAAGAGAAGATTCCCATGTCGTGATTCTCGTTAGCTATAAAACATTTGCTTGGTGTAGCCTACATGTTCCCAGCATAGCTAGATTGTGAAGGATTAGAACACTGACACTCTGCCAAAGGGGAGAGAGATTGTATGACACACTTTGGCAATTGCTTTTGTAGCTCCTCAAGTTGAAAAATTTGAGGAAACACAGGAGACTGTAAACAGAAGAGCGATTTTACTCTGGAAAATCCATAATCAAATCAATCTGTCACCTGTCTGTGGTCACTGCATGGTAAACTGGAGCCACGGCTCATCGGCGCAACTACTGCGACTGGTGTTGGTGAAGGCGCTGACTGACGTTTCTTAGGCGGAAGTGCTGGTGGTGGACTACAGGGGGGAAAAAACACATTTAAAGAAATTACAAATACGCAATGAGTGATGAAAGTTTTCTTAAAACAATCGCACAAGCATAAAAACACACCTTTAAGCATGTATGCACATTGATTATGCATGTATATTTACATGAACACAGACATTATCATCCCTGCTCTCTAAAGGTGAGATGAAATCATGAGTGTTTCATGAAAGCCACTCTTGTAAATGGCATGGAGTCATCCTGTCTGTCCAACCTAAACACTCTCAGAGTTAATATCAGGTCAAAACAGGAAAACAAATAGGGAACAAGCCAACAAAGGTGACCATGATATGGAAGCTAGCAAAACGGCAATTCAGAGGTCAGTCACACACTCTCATGCACCGGGCGGCCTTCTGATTGGATGAGGAGGTCTTTGACAGGTTACCAAGGACGACACACACGTCAGGGTAATGCAACCATGCAAGCCAAAATGCCTTCATCCAATCCAGAAACGTTGTGAGATTCGAGGGTGGGATGTTATAATGAAATCAGACGACCCTATGGGCCGACATACTTCTCCTTCTGAGAGGGTCTCCTTTGGCCAGCGTCAGCACTCAACTGTGCTCTGTTCCCAGAATGAGAGACCAAGGACGGAACAAAGATAAATAAATAAATGAGAGAGATAGCAGGAAGACTAAGAAAAGAGGAAGAACTAGTCTTAAAACAGTTTGAAAGTTGTGCAAGAACCTGGGAACATAGAAAGTGTAATCAACATCAAAAACGCTGAACCACCCCAACCCCAAGCATCTATATCTGAGGATTGCTGAGGACTTCTGGTGAAAATCTAAAAAAGCTTTTTTTTTTTTTTAAATGTTCAGTGGTCAGAAAGAAGGAGTAATCCTCCGAATAGACGGTGTGAGATTGTCACCTGAGTTCTGCCACTTTGGCTTCAGGAAGAGGAGGTTTGGGTGGGGCTACATCCTCGTCATGTAGTTCAAGGGCAGCCTTAGCAGGAGAGGTCGTTGGAGCCGTCCTATTCGACACTTCCTGCTCGCTATCTATCAAGGGCACCTCCACGGACACGTTGCTGCGCACACAAAAGCCGTCTGGGTAAATGAACTGCTTTATGTGCTGGTTTTAGTCAACCAAGTGTGTTTTATGCCCACCTCTCAGCAGTGGTAACAGGTGGGGCTGGTTTATTCGGGGTGGTGGGCGATGGTTGCTCTTGTTTTTCAATGGTCAGCTTCACCAGTTCCTGTTGGCAGAAATACAAAAACAGAGTTTGGGACTCCTTCGTGAATACTCTGCATGAGGAAAAAGAATGGCAGATGGTGTACCTTTACTCCATCCAGCACCGCCTTGATGACGCTGGTCACTGCGATTACACTTTCTTTGTCGTCCAAGTCGATGCCGTCCAGCATCACCTGGTCTGCCCATCGGATGAGATTGCCCAGACTCTGATAGACGCGGCTGTGACACGACGACAGCGCCGAGCTGCCGACGATGATGAGGGTTAATGTGAAAGAAGACATCAGTGGAAAAAATGTTAAAGAGGAAGGAAGGAAGGAATGAAGTGGTGTAGTAGAGTAATTGATGGTGAAATAACAGGTGCAGAACAGAGAAATAGGTAAACAAAGTGGGATTTGGAAAAAAAAACTATTTTAGATGAGAAAACATGTTACAGGAAGACACTATCTGAAATAACCCAAGAAACAACAGCAAAACTCCCCTAGCAGGACTTTGCAAAATTAATAAACGTCTATAGTAGGAATTTTATACACTTCATCACAAAAGTGTAGTAAGTGAATTTACATTCAGCCCCATTTACTAGGAATGATTAAATACCTACAAAGACATGGTTATCCATCTAAACCACGGGTCTGCAACCTTTACAATTTGAAGAGCCATATTTGCCTCTAGTCCAGCTAATTAAGATTTGTTCCGAGCCATAAAAGTCGCAATTTTTTATAAATACTTGCTTCCGGGAATTTGTTGCAATTTTTTAAAGAACCCAATTTTATATCTGTTTTTAGGTTTAAAAGAAAGAAGCACATACTTTCCAAGCAAAGATGGATGCATTTCATTCTGTTTGGATGTTTAAATTTATGAAAAAAATATGATTTCCAATTAAATTACAAAAAAATATATCACTAGTATTTTCTGTGTGATTCTGTCATGGAAAATCAATTTATTCCATGAAAAAACTGCTTGAATCAAAACATGTTTACAAGAAACACTTCCTAATGTAACTGGTATCTTCATGTATCCCACTTCATAATTGTTACAATCTAATGTTTATGTTTGCTAAGCTTCCAATGAAAGCAGTAATCTGCAGTCATAGCCATGTGGAAGATATTTACCGTAAATACTTTATATTGTCACTTTTATTGTGATCACAATAAATGCAACAACATATCAAGATGGTCTTAAATTCATCTCTGCTATTCACACAGGCTTAATATACAACATAACTTTTTCGAGAGAAAGATTTGGCAAAAAAAGGCAAGTCTTTAGATATGCAAAACTGGTAGAGACAAGTTATTGACAAGAATTATTTTTTGCTACTTTTTGTTAGTCCATCACATAAAATCACAACAAAATACTCTGACATTTGTGGGTGTAGTCAAAACGTGAAAGAGTTCACAGAGAAGGAATACTTTTGCAAGGTACGCTACTCCAACTGCTGACTTTTTGGTCAGCCATGAGAAATGTGTGTGGTGTATTAAAGTAAGCTTTGTAGCCTTGAGAGCAGCATGGATAGCAACACATGGAAGAGGGATGTCGTTTCTCCAAGCAGCTCGTTGTGCATTCAGATCCAATGCTAAGGTGTGGCATAAGCCTGTAGCAACGTGTTGCAACTGATTCACACCGCCGGAATATTCTTCGACTGTCTCTGCAGGGCTTATCTCTGAAGTAAGTGGGAGACAGCTGAATCTACTGGAATTAGAAGGATTTGAGGGATGGAAATATATGAGCTATAGGTTACAATACAGCTGGGTATACCGTTAACCTAACAAAGGAAGCAGCTTTGAGTCTAGTTTTTATAGAATAATAAAGCTCTACTTTTGGAAAATAGGCGATTTAGATGGAAAAGTAGTGTTAACATGTTTTGGCATAAAACAGTTCGATTCACCAAAACTCAAATCTAGCTGAACAAACGCCAGCTGTAAACTAGTAGGATTCTACTTCACAGGCTGAGGTCATGAATGTTACAGCAACTAAATATCGACTGCTTCTAGATACAGGGCTGAGGGTGAAAAGACAAAAAAATCCACCACCTTTGGCCTCCATTCCTTTATCAGCACTGATGGAGACGGAAAGGATAAAGACAAAAGACAGAGAGGTTCCAACATGCCCCGACAGACCACAAAAAAAAAAAAAAACTGCAGGTGAGCTTTCTTTCCAAGGTTTGGCTCATACAAGCCAGACACAAAAGTAAAAGAAAATGACTCGCATTAAATTTGAAAGTATAACCTTTGTACCAAATAAGTCAATGAGATGTCAACTGCAAGCTCCACATTAAATGTATGAGAAGCTAAAAAATGAGGAATGTCAGTCACGAAACAAGCAATCTTGGTCGGTAAAGTCAGCATCCTATTAAATTTCCTGTCTGCTATAAACTGTGTCAAGGCACAAAATAAATAAATATGCTGAATAAATGTACATATACAGGAAACAATTTGCTGTAGATTAATCTGAAGATGAACACTGTAGGTAGTCCAGAATTTCAGCAGTGGTTACTTTCATACATACCTATGCTGTATCCGGGCCTCGACTTGGACCAGAGGTAAAATCGCTTCGAGGACCTTGCTGGCGGAGCCCGGCAGCATTTCCAGCACTTTTTTCTCCACCACCATTTTGTCCACGATTGTCTTGAAGTATTTCAGAGCGCTGACCACCTCCTTCTCGTGCTCCTCCAGTCTGCTAACCTTCTGAGAAGAAAAGTGGATGTGTCATCAAATAGTAGCTTTGGATGTAACCACTGACATTTTCAATGCCAACTAACAATAATTCACCCCTATTATAGAGAGCCAATATATTTAGAATCACAATTCTCCAAGTCAGTGGTTCCTTAAGAATATTAACTGGGGCTCATAGGCCTGTAATAATAACAAATTGTGATGATGACAAATTGTCCCAGTAACTTACAATAAACGATAATATTGCTGTTTAGATACTATTTTCAAATAAGATATTGTTAGTTTCCCCCTCTGAAAGACCAATAAATTTTCATTGTGTAAAGAACACAACATTATAACTGGGTGACATTTTAAATATCCAAAATAAAAAACAAGCAAAAACAATGAATACACACAGAACAGAAACCATGAATAAAATGGATTCATCTCTGTAAACAAAATTGCCCTTCATAAAACCGTCAGAATGGAAATTATGAGCACATTTTAATTTACCATAAGGTTGATTGCTTACTGCAACAAGTTCAGACAGAAATAAAAAACTGTTGGGTTTCAAGATCCTCTTAATAAGTGTAAATAAAAATGAGAATGAGATGTAGAAGAAAAAAATTCATTAACAAATAGATAAAAATAATATTTAAGCTATTGATGAGTTTATATTGTCATTTAGGATCAAAAGAAAGGCTGAAGTAGAGCTGCACAATAAATCAAACTGCAAATCATCATCGCAGTATCAGCATGTCATTTTAAACCACAAAGGACTGCTTGGAAGCAGTATTTGGTAAGATAGTATATTTCTAGTGTGATGCATTTAAGCTCTAACATTAATAATTCATATGGTCAGTTGGATGGAGTCAATTTACTCTTAGGTCCAAAACTAGATGTCTTTCTTAAGTAGTCAAGATGCTAAAGCTCAGAGAGAGTTGGGAATGTTCTTCAATTTGGAAAGACAAAAAATAATCTAGAAATTGAAGGTTAATCACAATTTTTAGCAGTATTGATGTAAAGTAGTAGTAATTATATATTTTTCTTCAAATTGCGTTATCTTAGTCTGAAGTTAAAAAGTTTAGAAGCCGCTGTTATAAGCCTTCCAGTTTTCTTCTGTAAAAATATCACCATTGCTGTATTTGCACAATAAATATAGCGTAGCTTCCGAACTACAAGCAGCTGCATTTTTCACATGCCCTGAAAAGTGATGCGTGAGAATTGAGAGTGACAACAAAAGAGAGACTGAGGAAGTGTGTCACAAAGTGATTCAGAGGCTGATGCTCAACACTGATGAAGATGTCTTCAATGGTTGTAGTGTGCAGGAGGAAGATGAAGATCGTGATCAATGACTTTTCCTAGTAGGCTATTGAATTTAATTCAATTTATTATTATTTTTAAGCAGGCGTATTGCAGGCACTGTTTGGAAAAAAGCATTTACACAATTGTGCATCTTACCGGTACATATTTTGTTAAATATAAAATATTTCATTACAAGTTCATGAAATATGTACCAAAAATCACAGAAAATCTTTTTTTCTTTTTACACAGAAATACATATTTTTTTCTGTGTAAAAATCCATAAATATCATTGCATTGGTTTATTTATTTGCTTCCACAAAGTTAAGTTTTTCCAAACCATTTTTTAATTAAAATTCTCTGAATATTTGAAGATATGGGCCATAAAGTTCATATTTTGTACATTTTGATACTTGGAGCGGGATATTATTAAAAACAAAACAAAAAAAGGCTCACAGAGACCATGTTAGAACAGTCTTATGGTTTTGAATCTACATTTTCAAAACTTTCCAATATCTTGATAACTGTTACCAAGCTACGCCTTGTCTAAAGCCTCATTCAAAACAATGTCCCAAGCCTCATTGCATCATTCTGGCAAATAAACTCGCACACTCTGAACCCTGAAGACGGACCAGAGCTGCTCATTCGGGAAGCAGGGAAGAGTCACTGGTGTCTTTATAAACTAAAACATCTGCTCTAATGGAGCCTGCTTCCACAGCAAATGGAAAACTGTGGGAACCCACAGGAAACTCTCACACAAGGCCACAGCGGGGACAAAACACAGAAGGGGAAAACAATAGACTCCTTAACAAACGGTGTAGGTAGGAAAATATATGAATTTCCCATAAGAAGTGGGTAACAAGGTGCACAGTCACCTTGTTAGCAGGTTTCTCAGTACTCTTGGCTGCTGGCTCTGGCTGCAGCTGCTTTGCCTTCTTGGATGGAGTCCTCTTGATCTTGGGTGAGTGGAACTTGTCCTTCAGTATCATGGTGAAAGTGGACAGATGGGATCGTTGCGAATCTGAGGACAGAAGGAAAACAGAGGAAGTTGAGTGGTCAGTCACGGCGTAAACATGCTTGAGGGGAGAGAATGGAAATGATCTATAAACAGATGGCACAAGCTCAGTGAAGAGCTAAATCCACTATCTCACAAAGGCGTTCTTGTGAAATGGAGCTAAAGAGAGGATCAGATGTGGACAAAAGCTAGATACTGGAACGAAAGCGGAATCTTAAGGCGCCGGTGCACCAGGGATTTTTATCAAGTATGTGCAGCATCTGCATTTCATCTGTTCTGTTTGTCTTGGATATAAATCTGTCGGACAGTCATGTCTCTTCTCTCTACACGTGTGTGTGTGTGTGTGAGTCAAAGGCAAGAACAGAACAGTTAAACATGGCCAGTATGAAAACAATTACATGGTCACTAGTTTACTAGAGTTAAATTACTTGCCAGTTTGATTCAATTACAGAGAACAGAGACGGCTGCATTTAAAATTGTAATATTCAGCCTAAAATTGATGTGGCAGTATGATGCTGTGGGGATGCCTTACTTCCCCACAGCATCAGTTCTAAGTTCTAGGAAACTTCGAACTAGAAGGTAGAGCTTAATCATCCTAGTCCTCCAGGATGTTGTAATGTTTTTGGGTTTTTTTTGGACCATTTTCAAAAAGCTGAAGTCAAAATGTTTCATTTTCAAGTATCTTCTTGAAACAAAACCCTCAATACAAACAAAATCATACAGTGAGAAGTTGTCAAAGTGCAAAAGAAGAATTTCATATTGGTCATTCAAGTCAAAATAAACTATACACACAGCACAAGCGAATCCTACAACACATCTTAAAATAATTTTTTACAAAAGAAAAAAAAAATACAAATGTCACCATTTAGCGCCACAAGCTTTCATCTTGCAGGTTCGCCTTTCAAGAGATGTCATGAAACCGAAAGTTAAATTAGAAGTGAATTGATCAAAATTCAGTCGAGATGCAGTGATTAGTCAGAAAATACGGAAATGCAGAAAACGTTAACATTATTGATCAGTTTGCGAAAAAAGTTGCTATGACTGGTGAAAATTGCAAGTCCGTGCAAAATTTGAAAACGATGACTGAATTTGCATTAATAGTTGCTATCGCAACATCCTGGGAGGACTGTTAATGCAGGCTTAATGGAGGCCATGAGAAGGCAACTGCTGTCCTCAGATGCTCTCCATTCAATCAGACTGAGATTAAACTATTTTGCAAAATAGGAAGGGGAGCCATTTCAGTCTCTGGAAATCTAGTAAAGAGATCCCCAAAAGGCTTATTGCTTCTGTAATTGATGGGAAATGTTCATATATAAAGTATTGACTCAAGAGGGATGAATAGAGCAATAAAATTGCTCCAAGGCTCACAACTAACAGTAGCTTTATTATGGCTAAATGATTTACTAAAATGATGCAACTGAAGAAGTGCCAGTCAGCTGCATTTGAACATTGAGCACCTCTTGATTTCTGTGTAATCCTTTGCTCTCTCACTGCTTGTTTTCACCTCTTTCTCCCTTTCTATACCGGTACCCCAAAGTAATTCAAGAGATAAACGCTAATAACAGCAATGGGAGTCAGCAGGAAGTGTGGGTTTTATCAGTGACAAAATTACCCCTCTATCTGGGTGATCTCCCCTTAGCTCAACGACAGCGGGATCTGGCATTCCAGGGCCAGCGGCGTAAAAAATGAACAAAACAATGTCGAACGGCAATCAACAGCAGGTAAACGGCACACAACACACTTCCAGCCACGCCGCGCTTTCATCGGCGCCATCGATCAACGGGCCGTACACATATCCACCCCTCTGTTCCCGCTCTCCGCCCTTAATCCTCCTCATCCTCAACCCTGAGTGGAAGCTAAAGAGCGCTGAAGCAGCCAAACACGGCTTTGTGTCTCATTAAAAATGTTGATGAGGAATGGTCCCAGCAGCGATTCCTCCTGATCCGGAGATGCAAGAGGGATATGAAGAATGGATTCTTCTTGTTTTACATTGAACAGTCAGAGGGATAAAAAAACCCGTATTTTGCAATTTAGAGCAAAAACTACAAAAACACTGGCTGCTTTGTCAGAGTGAGTGACTTATTTATGCTGCAGGGCTGATTTAATAATGTGCAGAGTTACTGGAAATGTACCTCTTGGCACCTCTTTACCTTTAAAATTCATTTGACCTAGTTTTCAGTTTCCAAATGGGTCAAATCAGTCACATGAATATGGGAGCCAAAATTATTCTCCACACATAAATATGCTGCCTTTGCTGGTTCAAAAAAAACCAACAAAAAGATACAGTTACATCTAGTTTTATAAGTAGTCATTATGTCACCAAACTCAAGCAGAGAAAACCAAAAAACCTCGAAATGTTTTAATAAATTGATGGTAAAAAAAAGAAAAAGTAAAAGTAAAACACCTAGTCAGTCTGGCAGGATTAAATGAGACAGAGGCAGGACAAGATGCTGTGACTAGGACAACTGGAGTGGGACAACTTCCTCATCTCAAATATCTGAATTGCAATATGCAGTGCAGTATTGCCACATAAAAAATGGTGCTTGTGTGAATGATGAGGTTAGGAGAAACACTGTAAGGGGATTTTACTTCTTCAGCCAACCTTGTATTATTTGTAGGATGCGACAGTGGGCGACTATTGTTAACCGCGTATGTGCTGATGTGACCTGGTGTGCGCATCTGTCAGTCAGCCGCCTATCACAGCAGAGCAAAAGGGGACAGTTGCTGATTTTCAGAGATTTGCGGAGGTAAATAAGATTGGTTTCTCATCCAAGTATTGGAGGTTCAACCAAAACCAAGGAAATCGGGGGCCAATTAATCACTATATCCCTAATTATTTATTTTCTTTACATAGAAGACAAGCTACATTTTAAATTTGAATATATCATATGTCAGAAAAACATATGATAGGCAAATATTATATAGGTAAATATTGTGATGACAATATCAGTTTTGATAAATCCCGATTTCCTTCCTTCAATTTGTTTTCCGCTCATGTGAGCGTTCAATGCTCTGTGTAACCTTTAGCATCTTAGTGTCATCTGTGTCAGGCAGGGGCATCTATTGAATGAAGACTCCATCCAACGGGCTGAAGAATAAAAACCGTACCCTCCAATAATCTGTTCAAACCTTGGGCTTGGGCGTACACTAGAGCAGAGCCATGAGAGCAGACACCAAGAGTTTGCTGGACATTCAGTTCCCGCTTACAAAGTCCCACAAGGACTACGTCCAAGTCTGCAGCTGCGGAGTAGAGCAACTCTGCCATGAGTGAAATGATTCACCACCGTGCTCGATGCAGCTGGTTCGGCAGAAATCATCACAGTCCCTGAAGCTTTGCTGTCTGAGAACGGTTCACTGGAAAGAAACGCCTCTCCAAAGAAGTCAAGCCTCTAGCATGAATGTTACATGGACAAAAAAAATAAAATAAGCTGTGTGAAACAGAGTCAGTGGGGGGTGCATAAACTAGAGAGGGGGAATACAGTGAGGTTCTCTGTTATGGTCACGCAGGGCTCTCTGCGTTCACCATTCAGCAGCCAGGCCATCGCTCCTGCTCTCTGCGGTTTCCTGTCTGCCGCTGGCCAGAGTTGTAAGAGGGTGAGGTCATGGGCTGTAATGTCTCTTGTACTGAATCGGACCAGTCATGGACTAAGCAAAAGAGTGAAAGAAAGCTCACAGTGAAAACTTTTCTTTCAGCCATCCAGGCGACGACGCAGGTATCGTGAAGTAGCCTACATTGACGTCAAAAGGGACATAAGACAAAGCCAAGGCTGACTGACGAGCAGAACCAGTGGGATATTGAACAAATTAAATGTTCTTTTAGCCATAATTTTTTTTTATTCTTTGATACTTGTAGATCTTTAAAAACAAGTACTACAAACTCTGCAAATCTTTAACAAAACACACTGCACACTGATTTGTGGTGTGAGAGTCTAGAGAGCATTCAAGCTGCTCAAGGCAAGGCTTTGTTGCACACTCGATAAACACACCCAATGAAGAAAATGTGAGTGTATTTTGGCTAGGTGCATCCATAAGTTAAGTAGCATTAACTTGAATACTAATTTAGGTTGGAAGAACCTGATCTCTAACATTGCCAGTTTATTGTCCCATGCTACAGCCTTCATTGTGTATGCCTACACCAGCTTTGATTGGACAAACTTAAACTCTAGTTTGTCTTCTTAGAAAGTCTGGTTCATGTAGGGAGGTGTGAATGCATAATCATACTCTGATGAGGGGAAAAAAAGCAAACTGAGGTTCGCCAAACCAGCTAGGTTTCAGTTCAATAGAAGTGAACTCTGGTGTAGTTTGAATATGAATGTCAAATGTACCAAAGACCGCTCCAAAAGCACAAAGCAACTGTAGCGCAGGGCATTCTGGGTAAATGCAACCAAAACAAACGGGCATGTCGAGCGTTAGCGGGAGAAATGGCTCGTGGTCTTTTGCAAAAGGCAAAAGAGATATCCTACAACCGCTAAAGTCCGACCCTACTCTTTTGTTTACATTTCACGAAGAAGGAAGTTGTGCTCAGTGTCTTACTCAAAGGTTTTTGTGCTGTTTCCGTCAGCGATTCTTGGACCAGCGCCACCACAGGAGAGAGGGTGAAGAGGTTTTTAATTAGTTTGGATCGTTTGTGTGAACAAAAATTTTAGTCTCCAATCGAACCGAGTCTATCAGATTACCAGGAGTGAAAACACCCTAAGGCATCTATTTTCAACATTAGTGAGGTATACATGAAGTCAGGTTATGCATAGTGATGTAGCAGCCTGTTTAAAAGAAAGCTTTTTGATAGCATGTCCAATTCATTCAAGCTCTGAGAGAGCAAGACTTTCACTAGATAACAGGAAGGCTGGACAAAATATATTAAAGTTAATTGGTTTTACCCTTTTGCACTTTCTATCTCTGTTGCAAACTTTGTTTTATAGCAACAGCTCCCTTATGCCTTTGATCATAATAAAAGTAATTAATAACTATGTCAGGAATGCTAGAATGTATCTTTCATTTAGAATTGGACACAAAATTTGAAATCTCTGATGTTAACTGTAAGACCAATTCCTGGCAGTGAGTGCAGTTGTTGGGTGGTCCAGGTTTGTATAAAAGGTTTAAAACCGTCAAGTTAAGGTGTTACCCTTCTAAGACAGCTGGTGCGTCCATCACAAGTTCCTTCCACCCGTAGAACAGGATGATTGCAGGGTGAAAGGATACAGAGCAGAGGTTGTGATTCGGGTTACACAAACAGCTGCCATCTCCTCCTGAACCTTATGTCTGTGAAAGTGTGTGTGAACCTTGCGCTTAAACTGACATGTTTTCCCGGCTTCAGGAGGAGTGCAATAAGAGTCTGAAAGGTCATTGTCTGAGCTTTGGAGAAGAGAAAGCAGCTGGTGAAAAAAACAGATCTGAAAGTATGAATTTAATAAATGCAACACAAAATACATAAGTCCTACTCCAAAGTAATAGAGGACTGTTACTACTAAAGAATGAAAAACTAACAAGAATAATAAAATAATTCTCTCTCAGATAATTTTATATATCATTGCATGCTCTACAATGTATAGTTTTTTTCCCCCAGTGGACATTAGGAAAAGACTTACTTATGTATGAACAATAACAGAGAGGCTAATATGAAAGAGAAGCAGCATGGCCACCTGCTGATTAAGCTGAGCAAAGACTACACATGTAGCATAGCCAGAAGTAAGATGTGGATATGTTTTTGTTTTGAATTGACTCCATAGCAACATCTCAAAATGCAGCAATAGCTATGAGCAAGCTGGTGGCTAACATCATACAAAGAAAAGAAAAAGATGCTGTAAAATCCTACGTCTTGATGTTGTGACACATATCTGAGCAAAAACCTAAAGTATTAGTCATCAGTAAAGCAACATGTTACCACGGAGACATAGGGTGTAGGCTAGTGAAAACAGTGCTGACCAAGGCATTTCACTGATTGCCCTTTGCTGAAAATTCAATTCAATTCAAAAAATTACTTTTGATTCCAGATGCAGTTTCCCTTCAGCTGTTTGATATCCTGCATATGAAGGGAAACATTATTTAAAAATCTTCCAAATGAGAGAAATTCAATTTAGTTTCATTATATATTCATAATAAATAAAATAAGTCATTTGTTACTAAATAGTTCTACTAGACTATGGAGTCAAATGGTGAAATAATCGACCTAAACACTACCAGGTTGCACCAACACCAACACTCTTTGTCCCTAGATATTTAGTAATGCCATCCTTGGTTTTTGGCAATATTAAGATGCTGAAGATGGCTTCAAATGTCAACTCTGAAATAACTGTCGTTTTATTAAAATGTGTGGGATGACATCACCTCTGCTAAAATAACTAATTGATGACCGTAACACAGTAGGAAGGCTAGAAATACTAGAATTCTATTAGATAAAGACAGATAATGACTAAAAGTGGAATCAGCACATCAATGTTTTACAAAAACAAAGCTGCCAAAAAATTGATTCTCTCTATAGGACTTCATTAGTCTTTAAATGAGAGTACAGTGAGTGGCATTTTGTCTGCAGCAATGAAGAGTGAAACAATATGGCATGAAACAGAAAACAGGAAAAATGTGATTCACTATCATTGTGATCATTTCATTTCTTTATTTATGGATTTCTAAATGTTTGTGTTCAGTTTTTAAAATGGAAAAATTGGTCTCTGACAGAAGACATGCAGGAAACATTGTATGTTGCACTTGTAGATATCTAAGGCAAACTAACACTACTAGAGTGGTAGCAGCAACAACAGAAAAAGTCTTGGCATGGAGCACAGCTTACAGCTGATTTACGAAGTAATGGAGGCAGAAGTCCAACGGTGTGTTTTATAGCTTTCCAGCTGTGCTGTTTAGGCATGGTGTTCAATAGAGAGCCACAGGGAGACTCAGTAAGAGAGCATCAGCTTCACTTACTGAGTAACTAAATGACATGAAGGGGATGCTAAATGCTTAGCCCACTTAACACATATTGTTTTCTGCAAAACAAAATAGTAAATGAGGCCATAGAGGGTTTCTACATGGTCCATATACAGTTGGCAATGTATTATACTGATTTTCCCATTAGCATTCTTTATAATGACTTCTGGAGTCAAAGCAAGCATGATGTGTGAACAGTGAGAAAGATTTATTAATACTGCACAGGGATCCAATCAAAGTCTAAATGAGGGGGTTTATATCAGTGCTTGGAGCTTTTACATGAAATATATAATGTACATGTAATTATTGAAATACACATTTTTTTCAATGTCCAAGGGCACGTGTGTCTACTTGTTTTTCTTCATCTCGGTTGCGATAAAAAAATAAAAATAAATCAACCACAGGCGCTATGGTATGCTGTCAGCGGCTTCCACAAACACGCCCTTCAGTATGTCAATGACTAGCAAAGCAGAACCAGCAGCAGTGGGTCGGCTCAGGAGTAGATATCAGAGCGGGGATGGAGGTCCTCTGTGTACAGCCGCGCATGAGCACAGAGAGCCTGGTCATCCATGACTAACAGAGCGTACCACACGGTAAAGACGATCCATAATGCAGATCCATATCACAAAGCACCGCATCAGATACTTAACTGCTTGGTGTGATTATGTTTGAGAGTAAAAACAGTTCTTCTAAATTATATCAGACAACATGGTAATCCGAGGAGACAAGCCAAAAAGAAATCATTACATTTACTCTAAACACACAACACCTGGCCCACTTTATCAGGTTTTTCGCCATGGTAATGGGGGAAATATGCATATTTTTATTAGCGCCGAGTCCCAAAGTGTAAAAATATGCAAAAAATAAAAAATACACCTGAAACCTGTGGTAAGATGAAACTACAATGTGAAACATGTGACTTAACTAATTATTCAAACACGCAATGTTAGAACAAAACAAACCCAAATCCAACCTAATCCCTAGGTGACGCACCTATGCTTGTTCAATGTTTGTTTGAAACATCAATATGGATTAAGAAACATACCTTTGAAAACTAAACCAGACTTTTAATGGGAAATGAGGCAGGTGCTAATGCCAGTACATTCACTGCCATCTGCATCCACCGTCAGGCATAGTTGCACAGTTACAGCAACATGACGAACAAGGTAGAACAAAGAATAATAAACATCATAAATTACAGCCATAATCATTTAAAATAAGCTACAGTGCGTGATCTCAGGGTTTCTGAGGTTACAATTCCCCATGCATTTAATATTAAATGTTTGGATGAAATGCAATGTTATGAAGATATTAAGAGCAGTGGGTAAGATTTCTGCACTACAAAGAATGTTAGTTATGCATTTAATTAGGTTTTGCTACAAAGTAGTGATATATTAAATTAATAATAAAAAAAAGGGTTAATCAAGTTGATGCTTTACTTTCCTTTTCAGAATGAACAAAGAATTCCTGTACGAATTAATACAAATGTGGATGTGTAAGAGTGGCAATATTAAAAAAGTAACCACATCCTCTTTCAATTCACTTTCAACAGCTGAGGCAGTAGGACATACAGAAACTCTCTGATCCCTAAAACATTCTCAAATTACGACGCCCTCCAATGGCCAGTACACACACCAAGATATTAAGACTGCGACCAAATAAGTACATCCCAAAATTCACTTCTCTAAATAGTTCAGGAGTAAAATTTTAGCCTTTTGTTGGAACACTAAAACTCACCCCCAAGCTATCTGAGTTCAAGCTAGCATCATCATAATCACTTACTGTACCCCTCTACTTTTGCATAACAACTCTAACAAAGCTATTTAAAAAAAAAAAAAAAATAACATGCCACAATGTGCTTACTCTGGACCGTGACTGACCTCTATGATAATGTGTGTGTGCTCAAATAATCCAGCCTCTCTGCCAGCTGGAGTACAAATCGGATGGTTTCAATATGGGTCGACATCTCATTACGGCCACCGGACAGGCTAATGGAACATATTCATGGGAGCTCTGGGCAAATCCCTTTATTGGGGCTGCATTGAAAGTAACGCAGCGAACCCTAAGGAGTAGTTGATTCAATTGTCCTGTGTACAACAGAAAACACGGGCCTTCACTCACACATTCACATCCAGTGACACTAACAAATAAGCACATGATTCATCTCTAAAAGGCATTCAACCGCAAGCAGAAGCAAGAGCGAATTGCCCCTGGGGCGCGACTTTTCAACAGCACCAGTGACAAGCAGAACACGGTCTGCGACGCACAAGCGGCAAGCTTTTGATGGTCCCGGCTTCTTTTAAAAACCCGGCGATAATGAGACGGCAAACAATGGGATGGAAAACACTGTTTTGCGAAACATTGGTAATGTGCCATAAAATCTACGAGCCTCCGGATTAAATAGCGCTCACCTTTTTGACACGTTTAATTAAGTTGCACTATGCTGTCTGTCTGTATTTACTCTAAACAAGATGTTTCTATCTTTGGCACAGCCGTAGTTCAATGAAAGTTCGATTTCATTTCAGATTCCCATAAAAAACAAACAAACAAAAAAAACAGCTTCAGTTTTGAGTCTTGAATTTAGATTGCTCTGTGCTACTTGGCTGGGCTGCTTTTGTCATTTTCTCCAAGCAATTTCTGAAAACCTGAATGCTTCCAAAAAATATCAACACTGTCCTCACAACACTGCAATGCACTATTGAATGTATATGTTGCGTATTGTGTTGTAGAAACAATTCTATTACTTGATGATTGTGCATTCAGTGGCAAAGCAACCAGTATGTTATGTAAACAACTTGACGTACGTCTAGAAAACTGAAATTTGCACCTTTGTTTACGTCTTCCTTTTCTGCAATAAATGAAATAGATGTCATCTTACAAGAAAGTCTGGGGGTGTTCCTCAACATTGTCTAGATTTCTTTCAATAAGCAATAAGTCAGACAATCGCATGATAAATTAAAATGGGCTCAATAATTTCTATTTGCATCATTTATTGTTTTTTTCTCTATTCTCTCTCTTTCAACTGAAAACTGGATGACAAAAGTCTTCAGTCTTTTGGTCTCAACTAGCACTTCTACTAAGGACAATTTTTTTACAGAGACTAAGTCTTTTTATTTGTTGTTTCAGTGTTCTTTAAGTATTTTGGATATTTAAAATGTCTTCCAGTTCCACTGTTATAATTAAAATGAAAAGTTATTCATCTTTTAGAGAGTGTTCTTGAGTTATTACACCATTACTACTATATTACCTGAAAATGATCTCAAGATAACAATATTATAGTTTATCGCATTAACGTCTGGGATAATTTATCGTCCAGAAAAATGTTTTATCGTGACATCCTTACTCAAACCTGTATGAAAGGTGCCAAAAAATTTCATAAAATGGTGTTTTTGTATTTTGTAATCAAAACTGAAATTCCACGAGTTTGCTTATTTAACCTGGTAACAGTGACATATTAGTTTCTCTTGTACACATTTAAAAGAAAAACCTTTAACTCAGCAAATACAAGTAATAACTTAATTCTTTCATTGTGTACCAAATAAGACTCCAAGAACAGGCACACATTCACCAAGCTTCCTGACAGGGTGGGGTGTAAATTTGTATGATGCAAATTGTTGAAAATGGGAAATCACACAACACACACACACTCTATCCTGGGTACCCCTCCTGTTCCTTCCCTACTGACGCCGAAGCCACTGGTACAATTTCCTGTCCCTTGTCTCCATCATCGAATGCCGCTTCCTTTTCGCAGTCCAGGCTTGCCTAAAATCAGTACGTCTCTGGATTTTCTCAAGCCTCTCTCGAAATGGTTCGCCTCATTTATCCCAGACACACCAAAGAGCTCAAAGCAGCCTGATCCTTAAAGTGACCTTCTGGCAACATATCACAGCATTTTTTTTATTATTATTATTTAGGATTCCATTTAAAGCTCACTTTTCGAACTGAATCTTTCAGCAGAGAGAGCGCGCACCGGCTGGCAGGCAGCAGGTTCCCCTTGGGTGAAACCAATATACTGAAGAACCACAAAGAGCTATAAATACCCCCACTTGTCAGGATCTCTGACATCAAACGGCACCAGAGAACACACTGCGACAGCTAAAATAAAACAACGCTGATTTGCTGGTTGAATTTGGAGTTTTGAGAGAATGGCAGCTGCTTGGCAGGAGAGCACAAAGCAAACATTCACTATAAAGCACTCGAGAAACGAGACAGATCTTGCCCACAGAGACAAACAGACACAATAGAACCGATCACTTCAGTGCTGAGTAGAAGACAGATACAGAGAGACAGAAACATAGGAAACAGTAAATGGCCTCAAGCAGTGAGGAGTGGTACCACTCTCCTCCTGTTAGAGAGCTGCACAAAGCTCATTCTGTCTGTACAGTGGCCTACTTGTCAACCTCTTGACACCTTTGTGCACAAAGGCTGGACAGGGCTGATGGGAAGGTTCAATACAACTGATATATTACAAACAAAAACAAAAGAAAAGCTGGCAGGTTGCTTTAAAACCTAATGTTTTATGTTTGTGGGGAAGCAAAGCAGAAAAAAACAGTTGTGATTGAAGCTAATGGCTACGTTTGGGTCTCAGATTAGTCATAAATAAGGACTTACAGAGTCTATACAGAGTTCTATTTAAAATAAAATACTTGACAAACAATATGTTCAAAAAGTTTTTTTTCCACATTTCAATTTAAAAAAACTAATTTCTCACACCAAAATGTAAAAATGACAGACATTGTATATGGAAGAGCTTTAGCCATTTTTAAATATGAAAGCTGAACCTTCCAGTGACACAGTTGATTGGTCAGGACTTACACCCGAATGAACATAAAGCCCAACCTGAAGCCTGGCATTATGGATTCAACTAGCTACAATGCTAAATCAAGTCATTTCACATTACAAAGACATCTGCTGAGAAAATTTTTTAATACTTACTGCACAAGCAGATAAAGAGTTACATAAAAATCAGCTGAGATGTTCATGAACAATGATAAGTTGTCACATTTTGTGATGTTCAAACTAAAGTCTTACATTTATTAAGGAGGTGAACTTTTCCACACAACTTTAGTACGTGCACAAGTAACTAGAAATGTGTTACAAGCCAAATCATCAATAAGTGATATCAAAGCAGCGAGTAAACAAGATGGCATGAGGTTAGCGATACAGCTAACTGCTGCAACGACTGTAGCTTAAAGGTCTCAAACTTTACTCCCTTGGATGTATCCATGGCAGCCACGCCAATGAATGAACCAAATGGCCAAATTGCTTCATAGATAAACATGCTATTGATTTGATTAACTTAATAGGACGCCCATAACCCATAACTACAAAAATATAACAAGACATTTCTGCATTTGCAAAGGTTTGTGCTGATGCTGAAAGAAAATAATTTAATTTTATCACATGTTTAATCTATATTTAGAGTAATAAATACACATTTATATTAATCTAAATTTACAATATTTTGCACTCAAGTTAATTTCTAGCCAGCATTTTTTACATTTTAAACTATAATCAAAATAGAAAAACCCAACAAGAAGTGGGTCGTTGCATGCTGAGACAATTTGTGTGCCTGCAAGTCACTATATCCTTTACAGTTCCGGAAGGATTAAAAGATATCAATCTAAGGATTCGTAGTCATTGATGGAGCCAAAAACAAACAAAGGTGTCTAAACATAGATCTACCTCGACAACAGCAGTGACTTGTTTGCAAGCGATGCCAACTTCTCCTTTCATTCCTGATTTGGAGTGGCATCGGAAACTGGCAGCAACTGTAAAGCTTCCGCTTCATTGTCCGCCGGCACCCTGCCACTTTAGGGTCTCAGCAAGTGGACAAGCTCAGCCCAGGCAAAGACAGAAAAACATTTTTACTGGATCTCCATATTTTGGATTTTCTTTACAAAAAAATCAAAAAAGCCAAAATTAAGAGTAATATTGCAGGCGATATAGTCAGCAAGAGAATAAGCACAATTCATTGTTCAAAACAACTTAAGTTTAGCATTTGGCAATAGAATCAAATGTTGGAGGAAGTCATGAGTTCCTAATTTCTAAAATCAAATCTTAACAGGAAAACTACATTAAAAAGGAAAATTGAAATCTGCAAAAGTTCAAGCACGCCAAGAACTTAAAAACAATGTCATCTAATACATCTGAACCTCAGTTATGTTTTAAATAACCACTTTTTTTGCCGTTTACTTGTAGCATCCTGTATAAACAAATATAAAAAAAATTCTCTTAATCACCATTTGTTATCCAATGAATTGTTTAACCGAAAGAAAAAAATAAAAAAATAAATCAGCTGCACTGACATTAAGCCAAACAGAAAGGGTTGAGAATTTCACATTTTGATATTAGAAGTAATTTTTTCACTGCAGATGCATCCCTTGCTACAAATGATCAGCTAAAGGAATGCTATGTTATTGCATTTTAGGTAGTAAGATGTTCATTTTCTCATATAAAACAGGAACTGAATTGTTTATTTGCATTTTGAACACATTTCTAAATCTCATTGTATAAAAAATATTTCAAACGGAAAATCAGAAGAATGAGCTAGATTTTTATCAACTTGATTAGTAGTCAAAATAATTGATAAATAACTAAAATGATTGTCTGTTGCATAGCTAAACATAATGTCAAATTTTATTTTATTTGGCATTATATCAAATTTTATTCCATCTATGATTCAATAGTCAAAGCAAACATCTAACCATTTTCTTTAAAATTGAAGGCAACAAACTAATTAGTTCCAACCAAATGTTAAAAACATCTAGTATAGCCTGCTCTATGTATTTATATTGCTTTTTAGTAAGTGAATCACAACGAGGAATCTACATGTCGCTACAGAGACCTAATATTGCTAAAAATACTGAGCAAATTATTTTAGACAAATGATACACAAACTCATCCAAACACCAACTGCTGTGCTTACATACGTGGGTTTTTTTGAGCTGAGTGCACCAGTGTGTGTGTGTTTTCAAAACAAGGCATTAGGTTTCTCAGTCCTGTGTAATTACACAATAACGGACTCAACTCCCTTAATTTAGGAGCCTGTACAAGCTACCAGCTCACCAGGGTGGATCATTCCACACAGAGTGACTGGGGTAGAACCGGCTCATAACAAACATTAATAACCCGAGCGGCGCTAACCCCTACGTGTGGGTCAACAAACTTACTCAGCTACCATGGTGAAGCAAATCAACCACAGCCGTGTAAGCGGTGCAATTTTATTATCATTATTATTATTTTTTTTATTGTGCAACAGGATTACGAAGATGACACCCAGGCAACTGTGGCAAGTCGTCACCTGAAGAGCTGGGATTAGAGAGGCTTGCGCTTCTGTCTACGAATGGTGGAGGCGATAAGGTCAAGCAGCAGCCTCTGATGGAGGGCTGTGGGCCTGCAGAGCCGCCTCTTAAACCTGGGTCCGCCCAAGGCTTCAGCAGCGCAAATGAGCACTTTCTATAAAACCACATGACACAAAAAGCACAGCGAGGAATGTCCCCTGCACTTTATTCTGCCAGTGAACCTATTTTACCAAAGTTTAAAAAAAAAAAAGCTTCCAAACTGGTAAGAAGAGCTTTAAATAAAGACGTACACACCCCTAAGAGCCCTGTAAAGACAATTAAAACTAAACAATTAAATCATAAAAACTGCTGCAGCATTTTTATACAGTAAAACTTCTGTAGTCAGAACATAAGCAGCAGTCAAGTGAAACGAGCCTTTGATAATATTTTCAAGTGAGGGACCTGCACAATACAACTAGACGTGCTTAATAAATCACCTGGCGCCTGAAAATTATTTTTTCCCCAGGCTGACCTGAAATCAGCTAGTTGGAAACTTAAGAAACTGATCTTTTTGTGATCAGAGAATGCACCATGTACATGCATCCAAGCACAACAGCCATTACAACAAAGAAGCAGAGAGATGAGCTTTTGAAACAGTAGCTATGTTTCCTACAACTTGTCTGCAATTCCTTCAGGCATTCAGAAAGCGAGAAAGAAAACAGGAAGTCTAAACAGAGTACAAATATTTTCTTTATCTTTTATCAATTGAATCTATTTCAACCTCCGTTTTTCATGGAATATGTTGGATTTCAAAAAGTTAGCAGCCATTCAGAAATGTCAGAGTTCAAGTAACTACATTCTCAAAGATTTTAAAGTGGACAATTTTTTGGCAAAGCTAGCCACAATGAAATTAAAACCAGTTTTATACATCTACTTTGTAGTCATTTTGTCTTGCTTTAATTTAAAATTTTCCAAGCACACATACATAATATAACACTGCCTCTACTCGTGTGGAAAGGATAAAAAATCTCTCTTAAAGTTAATATCTTAAAGTTACTATCGCCAAATTTTCAAAAAACAGCACTTAACCACAAAATTCTGACAAGGCAGATCTACAGTAATTTTCTGTGTGTTGCAGTTTCTTTACCTGCGTCCTCATCCACATCCTCCCGTAGAGAGGAGTCCGTGTCCTCGGAGGAACCCTGGCTCCTCCAGCTTATATTGCCCATGCAAGAATCCTTTATCCACAGAGCTTAGTCCTGGTGATATTGATGGTCCCGTCCTCTGTGAGCTGAGGCTCGCCGATCAACCTCGCATTTCTACAGCCATCCCTCAAAGGGACTGCTGACTTTTAGTCATGAACTCACAAGTCCTTGTGACCGTCCTCACTTGACTCACCCATGTTGCATCGCGCCTCACAGGAAAAAGCCACAAATAGACGTGACAGTAGTCGACTGGCACTGAAAAGCAGTCAATTGTTTCGAAAAAGCAAACCTTGAGAAGGGAAAAAGAAAAAATCCTGGTCTGAGTCAAGAAGGTAGTATCAGTGTCCTTGAAAGGGAACCAACTCCCAGTGACATGCACTGGGGAAAGTCATGAAGAAGACAGCTGTCCACCTGTGGGAATCAGTGACCTCTCTAGTGTAGATGCTGACACACAGCTTCAAACGAAGCATCCAGGCGATAAGTGTCTGGAAAATGGACATAAGCCCGAGACGTAAACCTGCAAAGAGAACTGGCATCGACTTACAAATGAGACCCTCCGAAAACGACCTTTACTGCAGCCTTCTGCTCCTTGGAAGACTTTGATAAAGACGCAGAAGACCAAAGGACTTGAAAACCTTCACGTTACAAATGCCCGACTGTTTCCACTTCCCATCGATTGCCTCGGCCCCAGTCGTTACCAAACATGCAATCAATCCATTTTCCTACCCCATTCCTTTAATCTTTCTCCACCCTCTTTCTTCTCATCCCTGAACCATATTCCCTCCCTCTTCTTTGCTTTCCCATACACAGAACACACGCACAAAAAAAAAGAAAAAAAGTAAATCTAATTACAACACTGCTAAACCTATATGGGAGCGGCAGGCCTCTTATTCTGTGGTGCAGGGAGGGCGAAGAGCTTGCTCCCATCAAACCTCAAAAATTGCAGCATGTCAAACCAGGACCTGTAGTCTGCCCTCTGTAACAGTGGGATCACTCATCAGCAATGTGGGCTGACCAAATTGTCCCAGGAAGCGTTTTGTAATCATAACTTCTTTAGCTCTGGCGACTAAGGCACGCAGGCCTTGCTATTTCTGTACATCACACAACAATATATTTTGAGGCTTAAAGCATTCCAGTCACCACTTCAGAAGCACAAAGGCGTCCGAATAACTCACACTTCGGCGTTAACTCTAGGAATGCTAGAGAGGAAACTCCTTGCATCGCAGCTAAACACACAGATACACACTCCCCTTATTTGCAGGGGCGGAGGGGGTGGGGTGGGGAGGTTGAGTTGGGGTGGCAGGGAGTCTAAAATAGGAAACTGATGGATCAGTTCCGCTGTGGTAGGTTACTACTATCAACTGTCCAGTCAGAGAGCAGTCCACGGGCTAATTTTAAAACACTGATACTCCCACGGCTTTGTTACCAACGCTGTGGAGCCAAAACTTGTGTCATGATTTCTGACTCCATGTTGAAAATGAAACACAGATTTTTCAATGGCCGGGGAGAAAATAAAAAAGAAATAGTAATGCAGGCCTGTCACTTTTCTCTTCCAACATTTAAATTTATGCTAACTCGCCACAACGCTCACATAGAAAACTACAAATTCATGTCATCACATAAACAAGATTCATTTATAAAGGTCAGACAAGGACAATTCTGCACACAAAAATTTAAAAAGATGCATGAATCAGGCTTTTCTTGGCCGATACTGATTTATACTCTTTGTGCCAGTAGCTGTTGTGACAGATTAAGATTTCTTTTCTATGGCTTAAAACACACAGATTAATAGGACCAACCCCTGAACAATATTTTGCACCCTGGAAAAGATGTTAGTTCATCACATGCCTCTGATTTTATTTTTTTAAAAAGAAAAAAAGCACAAATAGACAATTTCTTATAAACAAAATAGAAATAAGAAGCTTCTTGCTCATACAAATAAAAAAAAGAAGAACAACATCCTGGCATCAGAACGAGTTCTTTCTTTGCAGAACAATCCAAATCTCATTTTCTAAAAAGAGTTTCTGCAACAGCATTCGTCAGCTTTATTATTTAATGGAGAAGATCATCCGAGGTTTGTTGCAAACAGTGACAAACTCTTAAAGTGTTTCCAACTCCATAAAGATATTTACACATTTCTGTACAAAAAACATATCTCACATTCACACCAATACCCATTCCACACATCCATGAATGTCACCAGTTTTGTGATGTGTTGCGATGACAAGCAGCTGATCCCACCTATACCAAAGGAGTATTGTTGGAAAAATAAGGCACAGAGAGAAGTGAGATGAGCAATAGAAAATCTTAAAGGACGCAGAATTGTTTACAAATCACATATTTCAGGTTTACACCTGCCAAACACCAAATGCTGAGAGAGTTTTTGGTTTGATAGATAAACGAATCTGGAATCAGAGAGGTTGGACAAATGGTGTCTAGACTGTCCACCACGGCTGCCAACATGTGAACGAACCGAACTGGAAAAACATCACATTATTATATAACTGACAGCCTTAGGAAGAAGGTAATAAATCTCATTTATATTCTATTCCCAGCTCATTCAAGTGGACTGAATGCCTGAAATGGAGGTAAAAAGCAGTTCAAACAAACTAAAAGACTGAATCCATTTATGATTAACAAGTAATCTGAGCTGAAAATGGACATTTTTGTCATTTTAATGTCTTTGGTGCTTTGCTCAGATGTTAAATTGTCTGACAAACAGATGGTAACAAAACCTCAAGTGAAGCTTCTGAGCTGGATATTTATAGTTTCTATGAAAATAATAGAAACAAAAGCCACTATTAGCTCATCACCTATTCATTACGCGTAACTGTCACGCATGCCGACACAAAACTTCCCAAACTTTTAAGTAGACGTGCAAAGAGAGCGCAGCATACCAAATGTAAACTGACAAAACTGCTGTAAATCTCTGCTCCTCTCCACCCGGTTCCTGCTCCCTTGAGGAAATCACAGAGCAGCGAGTTTGCAAGTCAGCTGCTCCAACGTTTTTGGGCAACACTCAAGACTCTGTATCTGTTTAAGGATTACAGTGCCGGGCGCCTAACCGGTGAGGTCATGTGGGTGCGTATGCAAAGAAATAAATGCTACAGAAGACAAATCAACCACCCACTTATTTATTTATTTATTTACTTTTATGCATGTGGATGTGACATCAAAATGGAGCGCCACAACTCAGGTTGCAAAGCCAACTCTAATAAACAGGTCACGAATTTGAGTGTTAACATCCCTGAAGAGGAAAAGCCGGCGACTTTGGGACACGGTTACCATGGCGAGAGGGGAGTATGTTTATGTAGCAAGTGAATCTGGCCATTACTCTCCCATGGAAGTTTGGGGTCCATGTGTGCATTGCATTGATAAACCAAGAGAATCTGTGCACCATGGTTACCACTTAAGTAGTTATCCCATGCATCATGTGTTATTCTTCAGTCAATGGCTAAAAATCCATCTGCTCACAACTGGGAGCTTCACATAAAATCAGAAAATGTTTCAAAGTAGAGATGCAGCGAAAATCTTCTAGTGACTTGATTAAGACGATTTTATGCCTGATTGGTCCTGGCTGATGATAGATCAAACTAAAAACACTAACGAAAGGTGCGAGAAACTTTTAGAAAGGACAACTGTCAGGAAGATGAAGACATTCCAGCAAACCTCCTCTGTTTTACACATATTTAAGATTAATTTGAAATGTAACGGATCACGTTTAATTACGAAATACTGGTAGTTTTTTTTTTAAAGCTTACAGGTAAGAGTTCATTAAATTTATAGGAATTTACACGGAAAAAATCCTGTGTTTTCCTAGTTTAAGATGCCAGATTGTTTAAAAGTCAAGTCTGCAGTGATTTTATGTTTTTGAAATATTGTTAAACTTTTATTTCTCAACTTAGCTGAATAATGCAGATTCTTTATATAGATAAAATGTATGAAATGCATAACATATAAAATGCAGAGGCTTTTCCTCTAAAATATTAAGAAATAGGAAAAACTTATTTTTTTCCGAAATTAAAATCTAAAAAAGGGAAACTTTGCAACCTTAAAAAGGAGAAAAATGTGATATGCTGCAAAATATTGTCTACAGTTTTACAGATACATTTTACTGTTTTGTTATTTGTTTTTTTTTAATGATCCAAAATGAACCAAACTTTAGTTGCTTTTTTTAAAAAGAATGTCATTGTTTATTTATTTATTTTTCAAAAAATATTTTATTAAGACAGCTCACTCCTCTTTTCATCATGTCAGTAGAATACTGTTATGCTTTATCATCATTTACAGACTTTTAAGAGGAAACAGGAATTGGCAAAAATCGGAATCAGATGCCAATTATGTGTCAGATGGATTTGTGCCTTGACAACAGACCTCCAAGTCACTCTATAAGTATAATTAGGAAAGCTTGGGAAAGCAGATGTGCGAGTCAGAATCTGCACTGCCTCTGACTTTTCATTTAGCTGTGACCATATGTAGTCATCTGTCCGCGAGACACGAAAGGAATCGGAAACTTTTACGCCTGTGAGGAATGAGTGAGCCTGGCGGTGGATGATGACACTCCCGCCCCGCCGGGCTGTGTTTGTGTGTCACACTGTGAGCCGGCCACACCGCGCGTGAGTGTGTATATATCTATATATATATATATATATATATATATATATATGAACAAGGCCAGGCAGGGAGACAGCTGCTGGAATGGGGATGCAAGTGTAGCTGGCGGGTATAAAGTTTCCTTCCCAAAGGCATACATACCTAAGACGACCCCTGTTTGCACTCGCACTCAAGAGTGCAATGCAGTGCTTTATTTGCCTTTCGCCTGCATACAAAATGAGCCACGCAGGCAGACACAACAAGCGACCAAAGCCATGAAAAACTAAATAAAAAAATTGCCACATGCACAGTGGTGAAAATCAGTTTAGCACAGATACACACGGAGGTCCTGGGCGTGAACTAACTCCAGGTGTCGACACGGCTAACGTTAGCCTCAAAAAGCTAACATTTAGCTCCTGCTTCCAGCAGCAAACCCACGTTAAACGAGGATAAACATTTTAAATAACACATCCCGAGGGATTCCGAGATATTTCCCTCATCCCAGAAAAAAAACAAAAAACATCTGAGATTTGTTTTGAGGGGTTATGGACGTTTTCAAACAATAAACGATTATATTTATGTGACCGTAGAAAGGAGAGAAGAAGAAAAAAATCACAGGGAGACTGATAAAATGCCGGTGAAGTCCCACGCCAGCTTAAGAACCACAGCATCTATATGTGATATTACTTCTGCCTAATTTTACACTGGCATGCTAAATCAGCTAACACCAGCGTGACACTAAGAACAGAGTGACGCTTTATTTTCAATTGGATAGCCGAGAAAAGAGCAATCCAAGAGGCCCAATTAAACCACCATTTACACTGGACACATTCATGCAGTGTTTTATCCGGGAGCCTGAAGATTTATCCACACACACGCCGCGTTAAATTCATCCACGGCTCCCCTTTATAAGGAATCCCGTTATTACAGTATGCCGAGGTGGGAGTAGTACGCTTTGAGTCCAGCCTGGGTAGGACTTACCTTGCTTGCTCTCTATTTTTCTCGACATCTTCGTAGCCAGCAGCAGCGGCAGCTGTGATCCCCGCTCTCAGTTCAACAAAAACGGTAGCCGCAGACGAGCCTCGCCGCGCGAGTCCTCCGATTATTCCCTCATTTTCGATGTCCCGCCGCGTCCAGGAGATGATTCCGTTGGGGTTAGTGCGCTGTGTTTACAGGCCAGACACATTGGTACGGTCAAAAACGGTCTCCGTCCGTCTCCGGGTGATTTTCACTGGATACACACACACACAAGCGCGCACAACACACGTTAATGCCCTGATCCCAGACTCGGGCAGGGAAAAAGAAGAAAAAAAAAAAAAAAAAATTCCATCTGATGTAACAGCGCCCCTCCGTGGTAGGAATTGGACACGTCAGCTTGACATCAAGGCGATGGGCGTGTTGTAACTTCAATTCAAAGAGTTGCATACCAATCCTCACTAGTTTTTTGGTTTTTTTAAAAACAAAAATACATGTGGTGCTTATGGAATAACTTTATGCATTGAAAATTCATTTGAACTTACTATTGTACAATTTCAGGAGTTTTATTTTACAGTTGCCGCATGTGAAATGCTTTTTATGTGCAACTAATTCATTTTGTGAGGTTCTGTGTTCATTAAGTAAAAAACATAGAAATTGGTTCTGTATGTTTGAAGGATGCATTTCAATTATGTTTCATTTTTATTGTGTCAATTACACACAGTTAGCTGTTCTACAACTATATCTAAGGAATGTTACTACAGTATGAGAAATGTATAGCTTAGATTGCTTTTGGTCATTAGCCTATTATATCAATTAGCCAAAGAATTTTGTCATCCATCTATCCATCTATAATCAGTTTTTCCATTTTTATTTAGAAAAGATCAGAGGAGGGAGCTGTACATTAAAAAGCTCAGCAGCACAGGATTCCCTAGTAATATTTTGACTTTAACATTTCCACCATTCTGATTTCTACTATATTTTCTTGATAAATGAAAGTGTTGGTGCACCATCAGCTCTCAACAGTGAGGTCTGAACAATCAGAACACTTGTTAATTGTAAGAAAAATATTTTTATTCCAAACTCTTTTGTTTGGAACTTTAGATGAGTCAGTCAGTGTTTCTGATAAGGTCGCCTCCATTTTCTACTTGTAAATTCTCTAAACAGACTGCAATTAATTGAATTAGTAAAGGCACCAGCTGCTCCTTGCAAAACACCACAATCCTGCTTGTCATTTTAATATTTTAGTTGTTAATCTTTTTTAACTTGAAAAAAAGGAGTAAAGGTCAATATGTAATGTTTTCTGCATAGTTGTCTTGATATGGAATCCTTTTTTTCTTTTAAATAAAATAAATAAACCTTTAAAGAACGCACAGTGATTAACCTTGTTTTACTCAATCCGCACTTTTATTTTTACACATTCAGCTGTTTACATACCATCACTTGCTCCCATGGCATGAAAATAAAGAAAACTGAAAGAGCAGGAAGAGGGACGGCTTCTGATTTAACCTTGATTTCTGTAAACTGCTGACCGGGCTGCTTGCCTTTTTGATGCTGCACGTTATCCTGGCCGTTAAGGAGCGACCATTATTATGTCTCTCGCATGTCAAGGAAGCATTCAATGTCATCTTTTTATGAATAATTTATCTGTCTGACAGAATGATCTTAATTCTCTGAGAGATCTGGGTCAGCATGTTCTCGTGCAACGCGCTCCTGAAAGCAGAGGCATGCATTGAGGACTTCATTATGTGTTGTTCTCTTCCAAGGCTCGTGCAGCTCACCCAGTCATCAGCTGCTTTTAATCAGTTATCAAACCCAGGCCTTGAGTGTCAAGGAGTCTTATTCACGCCAGCTGCCATTATGCCGCCTTCCTCATGTTATTGCTTGCACTGCAGAAACCACACCCAGAGTGCAAAGTGCTTGTTGTTTGTGCACGAGTGAGAGAGTTGTGTGGGTGTGTTTGCTGCACCGGGGGAAGGTGCGGAAGGAGTGAAATACCTTACCTGAGGCAATGATAAAATTCACAGAAGAAAGACTATGTACTGCCATGCGGTAAGAGACTAGTTGGGGCAGGATATAGAGGCATGGGAAAGTCAAACATTTTATTACTTTGAAAAGCCCCACAAGTATTAAAAACAAACAATCTGAGAGAAATAGAGTAAAAATATTTCCTTACTGGTTAGTGCAGAAGAAATTTAGTTTCCCCAAAACTTCTGTAGCTTCTGATATTTATTTAGTTTTTTTTCATAGATGGTTGCTCAATTAGAATTGCAGTTTCTCTCAGAAAAGACTGACATGTGCAAATACAACATGCTTTCCACATGGCACGTATTTCTTCTCCTTTTTTTTCCTTTTAATTTCAGACATTTTGCAGGAGATTTGATGTTTAAAGCAGGACTTAACAGAGTCAATCCCTCCCTCTGTCTGCTTGCAACAGAAGCTGAAAACACGACTCATCCACTTATGAACAAGAAGTTTAAGAAGTAGAATATTAGTAGCATGTTTTCCCCTCCAAGTTTACCATTGCTATTTGGAGACATGTTAAAATTCACCACTGCACAGGATGCGCTTTAAAAAATTCAGACTATATTTCCCTTTAAAAGCTGAATTTTGTTTACTCTAATTTTCTCTAACATAGTAAGTATCTTGGACTGGCTCTTCTACTGGTCTACTCTTACTGAGCCTGGTTCTGCTGGAGGTCTCATTCTTTTGAGAAGGAAGGTGTTGCTTTCCTCTGTCACCTCGTGCTTTTTCGGGATTAGGGATTGCTACAAGGTCAAGGACTCTATGCAATTGACTGGGCTGACATGAGATATTGTCACATGTGGAGCACGCTCAATTGTTATGGAAATTTCATGAAGTTACTTCTGTATCCCCTCTTGGTTGCATCCATGCCAGTTTCTAACTTGTATTTTTTAAAATAATTATTCAGATGAAACATCTCCCTTCATTTTGTTTGTTTTTGATGACTGTCTTCTCGATGCCAAGAAATATAATTGACACTGTTTTGTAATCCTCCCTTGACAGATACTTTTGTTAAAAAATAAATTTTGGCATTACCTTGTAACCTCTGCAACTGCTACAGTACAAAAATAAAGTACAAAACAAGCTGAATCCTCACTTGAAAAACAAAAAAGAAAATGGGTGTTGTTCAGCTTTATGCCGTTTTGGAATCACACTAATGTATTTATTCATCTTTTTAAAGTTGCAAAAGTTTGTGCTGTACGCCACTATTTTTCTGAAAGCACAACAGATTTGTCTTGAGGTTTAGCATAATACTTCCAATGACAGGCTCTACTAGTTATGCTTAATAGAATTAAACATTATATTAGACCACACATACTATAGATGTTTTAAATTAAGTGTTAATAATAGTTAAAAAAAATAATTGTAGTTTCCCCCAAATATGTAAATTGAAATCCTAAGTGGCTCTATGCTGCCATCTGTTGGTCATGTGAAGATGTGTAATCCAGACGCTGCCAGTCTCTTTCCTACCAGAAGATGGTGCTCGTGAACTACAGATCAGTTTTTGTTCTGACGCTCAGTTTTGTAAGACGTGCTGTAGTTTTAGTAGTTGTTGCAATGCAACGAAAGGCAAAACAAAGAGGATGCTGCAAAAATGCCAGTTAAAGAGAAATTAATTACAGGTTAAAAATTAAAAATGTTTGCTTTCTTGATGAACCTGCTTGTTGAAATTGGACAAACATGAGATAGATTGCATAAAGTAAAAAAGAAAAGAAGAGTTTATGATCTTAAAATATACATTTTCTGATTTTGTGGTAACTGCTATTCCCAAATTGAGACTTATCCACAAAGACACAGACATCATTTAGTCTCACACTGAGTTTTGGAAGGTTTATACTCCTGCACACTGGGAAATGTCCCGCTGGGACTAGAGTCTGCTGTGGGGCTGAATGCGGTTCCCTGCAGGCTGAGGAAAGAAAGGAGAAGCAAAGCAGTTTGGTTAGCTGAGAGTTGTCCCTGTGAGCTGGGACAAGAACGAAGTTTGATCTCTGCGGCGGTGGGCGTGCGATGCAGAGCTCAAACCCAGTTTAAGGCTCTGTTAACCTTGGCCAGCGGTCAGGCCCCTTCGTCTGTCGCACACCCGGGACTTGGAGACAGAGGGGTGGAATCACTGATCCTTAAATGCCTGAATACATTTAAATGATTTGGGGGAAGGGGTGGAAATACCCGCACAACAGTTGAGGTCCTCTGAGTTTATTCCTTTTGTCAGAAGAGGATTTTTTTTAATTAACTTTTTTTTTTCCTTGACAGAATCAAAGTGAGGTGGAAAGCTAGAGGTATAAGTGTCAGTGTTGACATGAGTTGAAGAAACTGAACATGAAAGGCAATGGCTGGCAAGCACATAGTGTGCAGGTCACTGTCTGGTCAATGCTCCATGGGAATGGAGGACTCTGTCACTGCAACAAACACACTGGGACCCTGGTTGACACAGACAGGGAAAATCAGATGGGGGAGGTCAACAGCAGCTGTAGTGGAAAAACAAACAGGGCCAACACACTCTTCATGTGGACATAAGTAACTTACAGATAACACTTAAAAACAGTTGAAGAGTAAACGTTAATTAATCTGATCTAATCTGTCACTTTTTTAAGTTTCTTTTTTTAAAAAGAGAACGTTGGAACAATTTTTCCTAATAAAGTTAGAAATAATGAGCAAATAATTATAAACAATGAGTTATCTTTATAACTTGTTCAAGGGTTAATAAAGAATTAAAACTTTTTTAAGTTAGCATATATTTTATTGATCATACATCAGTCTTACACTTTGATACCGCAGTGAATGACGCACAATGCTGTTTTCTTGATTATCATTCTTTCTACAAACATAACGAAAATAGAGAAAGTCTCGACAAAGTAAAGCTCAAGAATAATTACGTAAGTACTGCATCTCGATCTTTACATACTTTTTAAACAAAGGGAAAACAGAACTTGGCGTGTTTCAGTTTATAAGAAACAAATTTAAAGAAAAAAGTTGTAGTTAAAGGAATTGCATTATTGATTGAAGGATGCAGCGTAATTATGAGTTTTGTGTAAAATTTTTAAATGTATTAAAATTATTCAAAAGATCAATAAAAGTCAGAATTCTGTCAGAATGTCAGAGGGACCTCAGTGACCCTGACCTCCAAACTTAATAGGTCCACCTTGCTTATGTAATCAACTTTTACTAACTTTTTAGAACAGTAAGACATGAGGAATTGGAGACTTATTACAACCTTCTGTCATAAAATAAAAAATCTTTTCATTTTCAATCATGAGTATTTCAAAAATAAAAATTCTAATTGGGGAAGTAAGATGATTCTTCAGTAATCCAATGTTTTTGTCTCACATTTGAAAGCACCATCTTCAGAGACTTTTCCTAACAATAGACTTTTGCAGTTCCTTGATTCTCTGATACAGCATAGAAACAAACAAACAAAAAAGATAGGTACACTTCGAAGGCAGGTACTGCATGATTGAAGTTAAATGATATTTGACTTAAAACTGAAATGTCCAAAAACAAAAGTTGGATTTAGCACAGATACACACAGAGTGAGTTGTCTGTCTTCAGATAATTCACACACACTGTAATACACCACCCCTTTCAATGTACATCTTGCTACAGCGTTTGAAAGACGTGAGGCACGCAGTGTAACTCACTTCTACAGGTAATTGCAGCGAGCCTGGCCATCATGTACTGTTAATAGCTGTTAGGCCGGTCACCAAATGGATCAACTAGCAAATCCCACTGGTTTTCCAACTTGGAACTGGAAACTGCAAACAGTATACTTTGTCAAATTTTGGCGTGAAAGTAAACATAGAGGAGTAGACATTAGCTTGCATACAGTGAGAAATTATTAATGTGCTGACACAGAGTTTTGTCGTGGTGCTCTTTAGAGCTCTACGGGGTGGTGGGCTGTGGGTTTTGGAAAGCTGCTTCTCTTTCAACATGGCCACATCCTCTCCCTGTGTCTGCTGCTCTCCCTCTCAAAACCGCATCCTTGTTTTCCTCAAGGTTCCTTTAAATGGCACGGTCGACCTTTCTCGGAGAAGAGGCATCCATCCTTCCACTGACATTTAACTCTGAGGCAAGGGTAACGAGGGCAAAGAGCATGAAATGAGGCGAGCCGCGGGGGGTCACAGTGAGACTTGACCACTTGCCATCCTGTGCCTCCATTAGCCGCTGGACTCCACGGAAGGACACCCTCGGCCTGAAAGGTGAGCCTGAGGCACTTTGGTTGCCAAAGCACACAAAGCTTAGGAGAGAGCGGAGCGGCCCTGTGATGTGGTGATGCAGTGAACAATTACGGGTCTTTAGATGATCAGGTTAGCAGAGAGTCTTTGCTTCCTGTCCTCCACCCACTCTTTATTTTAGAGGGCTAAATGTCACCATTCATCCTTTTCTTTGTGTTGCTCAGCGGGTCAGAGGCATTTAATGGCTGTTTAAGGGCGTCACCTTCATGACACTTAACATTTTCTTATTTCACTCACCGCTCTTGGGTTTATACACGTTTAGTTATGTTTAACATTTTGTATTTTTGTAACATTTAAATTCTCGGACTGACCTATTTTTGCGTTTAAAACAGACCCCTGCTTGCGTGCCTCTTTGCATAACTCTTCCAGACATTTCAGAGTGTAACACCGGCCATTTGTACTGTCTGGCAGGTGTTATCAGTAAACATAGCGGTTGACAGGGATGCGTCACCGTATATTCACATTGGGACGCCCTGGTCTTTCACAGGAGCAGTTATTATGAAGGCGCGGAGTGACGGAGTTCGGTCTGTGGGTGTCAAGTTTCAGCTCGTGCCAGCTCCTCGGAGAAAAGGTCTGCAACCTGCTTCAGCTGCGCGGCAGTAAAAGTGTTATGCAAAGGGTCACTTATCAGGATCACTGGTGAGTAATCAAGTAAAGATGGTAGGCTGAGGCCAAACTGAGAAATAGAAACTTTAGTTAAAAATAGTTTTCTAACTGAGTGAGTTTTGGACTTTATTTACTCATGATTGTGTATTTCAAGAATGATAAACCGATCATTGAAGCATTTTTGCTCCCCAGCAAGTAAATCATTTCCTAGCAGTTGAATCAGTGTACAGTGAAAGTATATTTTAGCAATATTGAATTGATGATGAGAACAAACCAGTCCGCACCACTTTTAGGTTGAACAACTTTATATAAAACTACTTTTGATGAGATTTACAATCCCTCCAGTGGTTACAACTACAGTAATAAAAACCTGATCCTGGATTTTTTTTTTACTACACTTGTCATGCTATTTCTTATCAACATGTCATTTTTATGCATTTAATCTACATAATGCTTGATGATCCTGCACCCTCTTTTATAAATTTACCCTAAAAAGCTTGTGTTTAATCTCACCCTAGACTTTAATGGTGCTTTACTCAATCGGGAGGAGGAGTGATAGAAACTGAAAGTAAAACTAAAACTAAAGCCATCTCACTACTCGAATAATCTGGTAAATAATTACTTGAGCACTTCAATATTTTTTCTCCACCTAAATAAGTTTTTTTCTCAGCTTATATATTTATAAAGAAAATGTTGGGTTCTCTCAGAACTCATCCTGAATATCACAACAAATTAACTAATGTTTAAAAAAAATCTAAAAATGTTATAAAGACTGGCTCACATGAAAAAGAAGATGAATTTCTCAATATAGAAGTACACCACTGTGTACAGGTATGTATTATTGATAGTATGTACTCTCTTAAATTCTTAAAATTGAGTTAAATTACTCAGACACATCTTATGGGAAGTGTGACTTTCATATCTTTCTTTTGGGGGATTCGGTGAGGGGTAATAACAGAGGAAAGAATGAATTTTGCTCTACTACACAGAAGGCAGTGAAAGCCCTTGAAATGTTGCCAGTGGACCACAGAACTAACACAGATTGACAGATAAAAACATGCAATCCTGTTCATTCCTGGGGGAAATTTCAAATTTTTAATCCACCTGGTTGTATCTCTGTGGTTTGTGAGAAAATTGCAGACTAATTAGTAGGAACCAGTTTGAAGAGAGGAAGAACAATCAGATTCCACAACAAGCTAAGGATTGAACCTAAAAATCTCTGCGGTCAAAGTCACTCTCTCCATTTCTAATCACCAAAAAAAAAATTGCAATTTCTTTTGATATTTCCAAAGCACAAGCTGTGCAGTTGGTAGAAGGTCTTCTGCTTGGAGTTTGTATGCATGCCAGGGTTTTCTCCAGGTACATCAGCTTTCTTCCACACTCCAAAAACATGGCTGTTAGGTTAATTGGTCTCTCTAAGTTGCTCTTAGCTATCATAACCATGGCTAGTTGCTTTTCACTTTTATACTTCTTAGGAGCAATGGAGTCCAGGGTGAAGCTGCCCATCTGCACACCCATTCTTGTTGAGCCACCCTCCAGTAAAGTCCATTCTGCAAAATACTGCAACCTATTGTTAATGTTTTGATGTAAACCATCAAAAACATTGCGAACAGTAAAAGTAATTTTTATTACATACAAACAGATTCATCTACTGTCTAAGTATTTTAGAATAGTCTTTTCGATTCATCTCAAATGTCAAAGGTCAAATTTGGGCATTCTTTTATTCCAAACTGGAAACCAGTCGGATTTTCTCTTTGTTCTAGTGCTAACCACTATAAATGTCAGAAGCTAACAACATTATTCCTCTGTTTCATGCTGAGAGGTTTCAAATACAAAAGGAACGTGTTCTCAAACAGATTTGCAGGACAGTGTAAGCATGGCCGGTTTCTTAAAATAAAATGTCAGAAATACTAAACAAACTCCACCACATTTTATGGAGTCGTTTTGTGAGAACTCAGAAAATCCAAGTTCAAAGTAGAGGGTGAACTCACTAATAGTTTTCCTTTATAAATAATCCTATATAAAAGTTCAAAAGTACTGGTACTGTACCAACACCAGTGTTTTCACATTACTCACACTGTGCTAAACTCAGGAGGCCACAAACTCCCCTCTCTCTGTACATGAAAATGCACACTGGGAAAACTTGTTTGTGATGCAACTTATGTATGGAATAAAATAAAATAAATAAAGCATGGTCCAGCATGCTTCTTCTATATTTTTTACATCAGCATTGTAGTACATAATGACTCTTCTTTTCAAATAAATAGAGAAAACAATCTGGAATCACTCTGTCTACTACATGCTCAGCTTGATTTGTTTTATTTTATTAGTTCTATATAAGCACATTTAATTGACTTAGATCATATTAAACTGACTCAAGATGGAACAACTTTGACATATCTTGCTATGTGTTTTTCAATAATAAATATTTTCACTAGTTCATATGTGGATTGCAGATCCTAACAAGCCCTTGTTGAGAAACACATCTACCTATGACATAAACTTTAGGCATTAGCTGCTGTTCTTGGCAATCGACTGCATTCATATTTTAAAACTATTTTATAAAACCTTACATGGAAGAGTTACCATTAAGTTCAACTTGGCTTCATCCAAGTAATCCAGCCATACCTCCACATTCAAAATTCAGACAAGTGATTTAAGCGTAAAATGATAAATGATACATAAATATGCATACTTGACTGCTATTCTAGGTCTTAGTGACACTGCTGTTTTTTAGGGTTATTCAGCAAAAACACTCTTTTCACACAAGCGTTACCTCTCCACAGAATTTCAGTAATATTTGCTAAGGAGCTTTTGTAGCGTCTTTCTAAATGAGAACAGGCAAGTTATTAAAAAGTGAAAAAACAAAACATAACCTCCATAAGATGAAGTGCACCAGAGATATGACTTTGTGTGTTTTCTGTGGACAACCTCTTCTTCTGCCACAGAGCAGTCAAAAAACTCCTTTAATAGGATCTTTAAAAAGAATGTGTACCACCGACACGTTCTTCCGCACAGACACAATCTCCACACAAACATGCTGTGTTGTAATACTCTGAATTATGAATGCTTGCTGCATTACGTAAGGAGGACATGGATGCAAGGACAAAAAGAAACAACATCCTCCTCATTATCTTTTCCGCATTCCATCTGCAAACAAAAATATTGAGGCAACAGGAAGGAAAAAAAGGCAACTACAGCAAAAGACAAAAGAGGTAAAACAGCAGCTCTGACAGAGTTCTGTTGACAACGTTCCAAGGGATGATTTAGCCAAAAAAAAAAAAAAAAAGCTACATCTGTTGGTTTGGAATGACATCTAATTGCTTGTTTGGGATGTTACAGCTCCAGTGTGCTGCAATGAATTGTTTGATGAAGACAGTAACCCACTTTGCTTTCCCCACTGCAAAGATAGTGACCTGGAGCCTTAAAGCTCTGTTCAGGCATCATATTTATTGCTATGGCAGGTTTAACTTGGATCATATGAAATGGATAGTTTAGGTGAGGTTTTGTAAAAATAATAAAATAAATTACAAACAGTTAATATCAGATCTGTAGTTGATAACTCTCTTGAGGTCTTCATTTTGTACTAAGGGCAAGGGATGGATCCTAAACAAGTTCAATCTCAAACACATCACAGAGGTTGATGGAAGCATTGCTTTACCAGCTTTTAGACCATCTTCATACTTATTTGGGCAATTATTTAGATGAGAACTGACAATTATTTGCACAGGAAATGGAGGTTGGAGGCAGTGATGGGCAAATAATGGGCAAACATTTTCAGTCATTCATTTCAAGTCCAATTACTTCATTGTGTTTATGACAAAATCCATCCATCCATTTGCTATACATACTTTATCCTTGTCAGGGTTGTTGAGGAGGTCAATAAGCGGTCATTGGAAAAGATGGAGGGTACAAGCTGTCCATTACGGTGCAACACAGAAACACACATGAACACATGAATGCCTGGTAAAGGCTTGCAAACTCAATACAGAAAGAGCCCAGAATGGGATTCAAACCAGGATCTTCTTGCTTCGATGCAACTGCACCATGATGGCACATCAGTCACAAAATGAGGAGATGATGTTTTTCTTTTTTTTGTAAATTTTTTTCTGTCAGGCAGTAACTCTGACATAAATTAATTTTGCTGCTTATTTTTTAACACTTGTCTCACATGAGATGATTAATGGTGGTGCTCTGCCACCCCTATAAATCTACAGACAACAACATTGTAAGACTTCAAAAACATGGAGATACTACAAGAGGCCTTCATCTGGGCATTCCTTAGAAAGTTTTCTGGAGGTGTCCCAGTTTAACCCTGCAGTGTTTGTCTGCCAGCGTGGTACCTAAACGGCAGATGTAGTCCATCAAACACACGGTACATACACGTATTAACTTGGTTTTGGCCACTAGTCTCTCTCCCACGCAGTTCCATTCCCTCTGAAGTATCTCATTGCATCAGTAGCTGGTGCATCAGTAGTGTGCGCTGCTTTGAAAAGAAGCCAGGTACAATGCGAAGGCAGAGAAGACTGAGACTGGCCTTCAAAGGATGAAAGGTTTGGACAGCTTGCGAGAGCTCAAACGCCTGCTCTGTTCTGGTATGAGCGAGCGTTTGTGACACGGGTGAGGGGACAAGTACAAGTGAAAAGGCTGCGTGTGCATGTGGAGTGCAGGCCTGTCATGTAAAATCTATAACACATACAAAGAGGTTACTATAACATGAGGCTGTCTGTCATACACCTACTCACATGGCTCATCCATCATTTGCTAGCTCCTCTAAGAGTCACTTTTTTGCTGCTTTTTTTTTTTTTACACTTACAGTACGTCTGTATGATTGGGACACGAGTGCGCAGGAAAAGAAAAAAACCTAAATATAAATCCTGCATGTCCCTGTGCTCCCCTTTCTGTGCACAGAGGGAGAGGAGAGTTGCATGAAAAAAAAAGAAGAAAAGAAACACCTACTGCTCAGGCCTGCTTATACAGCTCACATGCGTTTAATGTGTTTGGTTTGGATGTGCAATGTCAGGCAGATGGCCTGCTAGTCCTGCTCATCACCTTCTCTCTGTGGGCTGTCTAAGGTCATTTACTGATGTAAGTGAACAAATATGTGTGCAAGCCCATGTATAGCATGTTTGTCCAAAGGTGAAAAGACATGGACAGGAAGCTTGCTGTTTGCCCTGAACCCGTGATGCACAGCTGATCAGGTCAGCCATTTGGAAACAAGGCAGAAAAATTTTATTTTTAAGCTATTACAGCTGAAATAAAAAAAAAAGAAAAAAAAGAAGAGATGTTGAGTAAGGTAAATTTAAAAGAAAATATGCTCATATTTTTTTTCTTCCATTGCTAACAGTCTCTAAATTAATTATTAATCTTGCAAATGTTCATTCTTTTGAAAGTTTCAGCTTTATTGTTTTTTGTGGCGAAGGTTTAAATATCATTTCCTGTTCATGGAATTAGCTTTTAAGGGGGACATTATGTATTTTCCAGGCACATAGAGTCATTTCACAATTAAGAGTTGCTATAACTCTTATAGCAACTCTTCAGTTGCTATAAAAAACATTGTACTTTAACAATATGGCTTCAAATAAATTTGACTTTGCAAATTTACCCCTTGAAATTGTTTTCTTTTAAAGAAGCTCCTTCAGCACATCATCACAGCAGTGCTCCTCCATTATGCTGTTTAAAATCGCTCTTGCCTGAAAACTAGTTTGCATGATTAGCTCAGCAGACTATCAGCTCCACAGATAGTCACCTGAAGCCTTAAAGCTCTGTTCGGACATCATATTTATTATTACTATAGAGGGTTAAATATGGGAAATATGAAAGGGATAGTGTAGGATTTTTAAAGTGTGGTGTTGTAGAACGATCACAGGATTACTCAAACATGCATAAAATGATCAAAGGAACACTCCATGTATGTTTTTAATGAGGGAATAACATTATAACATGATATAAAGTAAAAAAAAAAAATCAATTATACATAATAAGCCCTCGAACAATTTCTATATTTTGTCACATTACTTCCATAAACTTCTGTGTTTCCTACGGACAATATAAAATACAGTATTAGTTACATGTTGGATGACTGTGGTTCTGTGGGAAGAGTAGTCATCTGGAGTTTGACTCTAGCTACCCCTATTGCATATGACAATTTTTCATAAGTAAAATTATTTTATTTTTTATTTTTTTGCATCTTTGTATTGAAAACACTATATCTGGAATCCATTATTTTGAACAGTAAAGCATGCCACACTTAGAACCATTTATCATTTTCTGTCTACTAAGCAGTTATATACTGTATAGTGTTGGTCAATCATATTAAATCTCAACAAGTTAAAATAAACGGTTGTGGTTCTAACGGGACACATCCAGGTGGTATGAATTATTTTGTGCTAGAACTATTGTCTGCTCTGTTGCATACGACACAACACATTTAGCGACATAACACATTTTCCAGCAACACATCGGCATCGCTTACATTTAATACAGTAGAAAACAGAAACAGTTTGTTATTCAAATCAGTTAATATGCTTTTTAATTCTGCAGCCACACACTTCCAGAACAGCCTTGTTGCAGGGCTACAGATGGTTGCCACCAAAATGGCATGATTACAGAGGAAAGCTGTGGTACGATTTGGACGGCGATCACTTTGAGGGCCAAAATAGCTGCACTGGTGGTAAATAGATCGAAATAGCCTACGGTGTCCAGTTCACAGGCCTGCTGCCCCACTCTTTGATCTCTGGTCCTAATGAGTTTTCAGAACACAGCCAAAGATGAGAAGACAGGCCTTTTTTCTTTTTTTAAAGGAGACATGGGGTAAGAACTGCTGTAAGCAGGACTGAGATGTTGCTTCAGCTAACATTAGTATTCCCTTAAGTATTCCCTGCTACATTAGTAAAACCTGCCCAAGCGGCTCTCCAGATGCAAGGTCACTATCACCATTACAGTAGCAACAAAGTTTGAGCCTACAAAAGCCCTTGTAGGGTTATAGAAAGCATACATTAGTTGATGATACAAAATGCCTTTTCTACTGTAAACAGACAACTTAATACTGTCAATAATTCCCTTTGTAGCGATGGCACTTCCCCGCCCCGCCCTGGGTGGATCTCGTAGTTGGATTTGTTGGGAAGGATTAAGTACTAAACCACCAGTGGGCTGAGACGTTGCCAGGGGAGAAATATTTGTTAAACTGCAAAGTGCTTGTGTACAGCAGATTCTGTTAAAAGCAAAATCCCTATGTGAGAGTATGCAGCTGGAAATGTAATCAAAAGGAATATTTAATGTCTTCCCCAACCCTCGTTCAGATTCAGCATGCGGTGCACTTTGGAATGCTCACGCTCTCCTTTTACTGGTGACAGGCATGCATTAGCTCCCCACATATTAGCCTCATATCACTCACATGAACCACACAACCAAAGAGCTTGCAGTGATGAAGCAGCAGGAGAGACAGGGGAGGAGTGGGTTTGTCTTATTTATTTATTTATTTATTTTTTCAAACGTGCTCAAGGAATATAATTTAGTGAATTCTGGGCAAGGCTTTTTATTGGCAAATAAGTAAATTACAGTTAACTGCATTTTCGGGCTGGCTCATCTTCACTGATCATTTCTCTACGAAATCATTGAACGTGCCTAATCATATCCAAACCCCCTCAAAGGCTCCAGAAGAGGAGGGACATCAAAGAGTGGATGACAAGACAGACAGATTCACAGTTAAAATTAAAATTAAAAATATAAAAAAACCCACAAAGGGCAAACCAGCACAGTGGCACCTGACAAGTGGAACACAGTCTCTCCACCTTAAGATGTGCGTGTCGCTACCATCCATCTTTCATCAAATCTTATTTCCGTTTTTTTTTTTTTCTTCTTAGCCATCAAAAGACTCATGCTCAGGCACAGTCGGGCGTTTTTTTTTTGGTTTTTTTGCATCATTAGAGCCAGTGGGTGTATTCTGAGACAGACTAATGACAGCTCGGCTTTTCCACCTCAAACAGAGCCATTGCTCATTTCCACAAACAGATACATATAAATAGATGGGAGTTTTCGCAAAGATGGAGCCTTATCAAATATTTCCTTTCACAAACTGAATGACTCGCCATCATGGCTGAACTGTTTCAGTTTCAGATGCATTGTGTGGCCAGCGTCGGTCATGTTGACGTGGAAATCGTTGTTCTGCCTGTGCGGCTCTCTCGTAGGCTAGCTGATGAGAATGAACTGGAACAATGAAAACATTATTGGCATTGTGCTTTAGTGTGATGATTTTACTACAAGCTTCATATCTACAGTATTAACCTTTCAGTGAAAAATCTAAAATTTTACTTTTCATTTGATTATAGTCATTCAGCTGAAGCAGTTTTACATTAAACCAGGTTGATTGTGAGACAAGTGAATCACTTCTTTCTTGATTTGGCCAAATGGTTTTAGTAGTTCTCTTCCTGAAAGACTCAAGGGTGACCCATTTTAAAGTTTTTTTGTTTGTTTGTTTTAGGCCGTGTTTCCTATTGAAAATAGCATTGTATTGTATAGAGTTCACTAATCTATGCACATACATTGCCAAACATACCTAACATCTTCCAATCTAGATACTGTGAAGAATACTTTTGAGTTACATTTGTTTTATTGAATTTGTAGGTGATTCCAATATGTTTGATGTCAGTTTTCACTCAGAAAACTAATCTTCTGAAATTTTCAGAGCAATTTTAAGTCAAACAATGAGGTTTTCACTTCTTGAAGGAGCACCAACAAGTGTGTGTGTGTTGGGGCTGTGTGTGCTAAATTTCTCGTTTTGCTTCCAGAAAGTTAAGCACCATAAAATGAAGTCCTCCAGCGCTTTTATATTCTAGCACTGTACTTCACAATCTTTCTTCCCATTCATTTTCCTTGCTCCTGCTTGACTCCGTTCTCCGTCCTAATTCCGACACGGTTTGCATGCCAACGGCAGCGCTCCCCATAAGAGCAAAAGTGTACACCGCTGCCATAAATCAGCACATATTGTTACCTCACTCCACTGCTTCGCAGCCTCTCAGCTCTTTACCTCACTTTTGATCTCAAAGATATTTGCTGACCCAAAATAACAACCTGTTTTAGCAGCCCATCAAGACTGTCCCAGCGGATAACCATGCAGGTGCAGACACCTCCAACCAAAGTGTGTGCGCTGACCTGGCCCGTTATAGAATATGAACAGGCAAATGCAGTGGCCCCATTTTCCCGTGCCAGCTCCAGTTGGAATAACAACATGTTGACAACACTTCATAACCTCCAACATCCCACCCCCACCAGCACCAAACCTCTGCATTTGCAGCGGCCCAGGGCGATACAGATTAGATCGTAATATGGATTGATCCCTTCTCCCGCTCCCTCCCACCTCTCGTTCTCACACACAAATTATGGGTGCGTGTGGATTCCTGTGCCTCGCGATTTGTGTAAAATTTGTGAGCTGCATTCACCAAAAACCACAGCCAGCTTCCGATCCCTCCCCGGCTTTCTGTTTGGCTCCCCTCCCCATTTATTATTTTCGTATTCTGGGCCTTTCTGTGAGATTAATTCCTCTCTTCCCATCTTTGGGCTGTCAGCTCGGGGTATAGAGTCATTTTTTAAAAAGGCTGCTGTTCCAGGGGACGTGAGACTGATTGAGTCGTGGCCTTTTTCTGAGTGGGTAAAGAACAGGATTAATGCGGAACTCTTGAAACCAACAAGTTGGGAGAAAGAAAATACACACGCCGAGAAAATGTCCTGTGGGAAAGAGTTAAATAATGAAGGTCTATAAACGAAAGAATTATGCAATGTATTATTAATTCTTCATGGGAATACCAGTGCATGAAAATAATAGTGCAACCTTTTAAAATGAATAAATGATAATCAGACTGCTGTGACTTTATGAAGTGCTGAAGGTGCAAAACGTAACTGTGCTGCTTACCTGTGCAATTGACTTTTCACTAAACTCTCCCCGTGAACAGCGATTGTCCCATTGTGCCTGAGGGTTGCTTTTAAAGCTTCCTCTGCATGCCAAAGTGCTACTCAAGGGGGACTGCTGAAAGCAGTGATGTCACATTTTTAAAATATTAAATTGGTCCCTTTTCTTCCTCGCAGCGCCCGCTGCCCACTGAAAGTATTCATGCCCCTTAAACCTTTGCACATTTTCCACACGAACACAAACAATTTTATCACAATGGAATAAGATGGGCCAAGACAAAATAGTGCAAACGTTAGGAGGGAGAAAAATATATTATAGAACAGGATTTAAACTGGGTGAAAAAAAAAGAAAAAGGAAAGCAACGCTTGTAAATGTAGTGCAACAATGGTGGCAGCATCATGCTGAGGGGGTGCAGTGATTTAAACAGCGACATGTCAAAGGTCATGTCGAGGAATATTCACATGTTAAAATAAAAATAATAGCCAAGTTTTTGTCATATAAATAATAAAGTGAAATATTTTCAAACTTCATCTTAATAGAGAGCTTTTGTTAACAAGTACTTAATCTATCTATCTATCTATCTATCTATCTATCTATCTATCTATCTATCTATCTATCTATCTATCTATCTATCTATCTATTTTCTTCCAGTACGTTTCACACTGCAAGATTATTGGTGGCGTACTGCAAAAAGAAGACTCCAAAGTAGTAATTTTACTGCAGGTAAAACTTTAACGACTTCTGACTTTTCAACAAAATCTCTCCTCAAACCCCCCTAGAAAATGGGGCGGGGGGTTAAGTTTGAAAAAATAAAAAAAGAGCAAATAAATGCACAATACCAGCAAACTACCACTCACTCAGTCAGCTGACATCTACCTTGCAAGAAGGTTCAAGGCAGTAAATATTGACTCTTCCCATAAATTTGAAATATTTCCCTAATAAAAGCCATTCAGACTTATAGGGAATGGTTTTAACTGCCGTTCAATGCGCCGCTATAATGTTTCAATAAAGGTTTTTGAACCACAAATGCTGGTTTGTGGCTCACCAGGAGACAAGTTATGTAGCTGTATGTCAATAACACATAATTTATCAAATAGCACTTAAAATGGTCACTACCACTGGAAAAACAAATGGTCATTTGCTCTCAGTGCGTATTTATCCACTAAATTTAACAATTACGTTATTCAGACAAATTACACTGTTTTATATTTTGCGTCATTAAATCATTTTAGCTGCTGTGCTGAAACTTTTCTTCACCTGGGCCCGCTCCGTGTCTCCTGGAAAGCACATTTGCATTCACCAAGGACTTCCTGAGATCTGACTTTCTCAACAGAGGGAGTGAATCAGAGGTTGGACCTGCACTTTCTCATGAACCCTTCCCAACACTCTTTCCGCTGCTCTCCTCCGCCCTTCCTTTGCCCACTTAGAGCTGAAAAGCTGATTAAGCACACATTGATTAGCGCTGCCTTATTAGCATCCTGTTTGTGGTGACCCCCCACCACCCCAATCTACCATTTCCAAGCAGCACACACACACACACACACATACACATGCACTCAAAGCCTGGCTACCTCTTTCACTGAACCCCTTCGCTGCTCTGAGTCAAATGGATTAACAAGCATAATATTTCTGCCAGGGACAGGAAATCACTGAACACTTGTCAGGGAGCCGGCAATCAATATAATTCACATCACTGAACCCCCTCACCTCCACCCTGCCCTGCCCTTCAGCCAGCATGTACCCCCTAACTCAACCCCACCGTCACTGACCTTTCTGCACCACCTTTATTTTCTCCACCTCGGAAATCTTGCACAAGCATCCAGCTCTTACACTTAAATTTGCATTTCTTTGCATATCCAATCAGGCAGATGTTGAGATCCAACATGCCCTCCCCCTCACTGAAGACGCACCAACTCCCCCACCCTCCACACGCACACACACACGCGCCAACGCGCGCACATGCCCACGTGCGCACACGCACGCACGCAAGCGCACGCACGTGTTCCTACACGTAGCTTAAAATCTGTTTGTACTTCTCCCTCCATCTTCTCATCATCTCCTTCCCTGCTGAGTTTAGACCATCATAGCAAGTCCTCACCAAGGCACCATGGTGTGTCTCCAAGGTTAACTAAATATATTAAAAGCTGTGTTTTTTTTTCACTGACTATGAGCTTATGCAAAACATTTATTTTTTTTTGCAGGTTTCAATTTTCCAACATAGCGTCTAAGTTTTTAAATACTTGTGAGGAAAATGAACTTATACCCAAGGGACCACTGCATTCAGTTCACTAAATGATGAGAAATGAAACTGTCTTCCTGGAACTGAGTCAACATACACTAAAATATGTGTTCGGGTAGCCGTCCAACTGTGACACATTCTTTGGTAAAATAAAGAAAGGAGAAAATAAACGTGTTGCTGATTTCTCCATTTGGCCATCTGTTGCTGGAAGATGCACACAGCAAGAGATGAGAAGAAAAGAGCCTGAATGACTAAATGCATTTTGTACCTGTTCTTAGCTGGATTATTCACAAATACAAGCATTTCAGTGATTTTTTTTTGTTTTTTGCCCGAAGTCAGTTAGGGAGGGAAAAAAAAAGCAAAAGCAAAATAGATTTTCAAATTTTATTCTTTTGCAACCACAAACGTCAATGTACACCTTCTGTCACAGAAGATTTATTAGCATCTAACGTCACATTAAGTTTTCATCTTGTATTGATGATAGCGGAGTCCGACCACTGTGGAAGCCCTTTTCCAGAACATCACAAAGACTCTCGATTGGGTTAAGGTCTGACCTTTGCGGTGGCCAATCCACGTGTGAAAATTAAGTCTCATGCTCCAGCTTGGCATTGTTATCTTGAAATATTCTAGTGTTATTGACTTTTTTGGGTTGCTCTTCCATGAAGTTGTTGCGTCAATAGATTCTCCCACCTGAGCTGTGACTATGTGCGGCTCCTGTGTGTCTACCGGCTGCTTTTCTGATAAATGCTCTCTACTTGCTCGGCCTGCGGATTTAGGTGGACTGCCATGTCTCTGTGGATTTACAGCTTTGCTACGTTGGGACATGGTTCTATAACCTAACCCTGCTTCAGACTTCTCCATGGCTTTCTTTCTGATCTGTCTGGCATTTCCTTTGGTCTTTCTGATGCTGCTTCTTCACCAGTTTTTCTCTAGTAAACTTCTGAGGCATCACAGAGCAGCTGCTCTTATGCTAAGTGTAAATTATAATCATTTAATAATTAGCCAATTTTATTTGTAACGCATCCCACACCTTGTGCTGTTCTGTCAACAAAATCCAATTCAAATACATCGATGTTTGACGTAACAAGAATAAGTTCAATGAAAAGCCTTTACAAGCCATTGCATTTTTCAAACAATACCAAACGATTTAATAAAAAGCAATAAGGCCACAAATAAATTTCAATGTTGCACAGACATTGAGAGGCGGTGTGCTTTTATTATCAGATGAAAATGCTTTGCTATTCATAGAGGTTTCTTTTCCGCCTGCTGTGAGCTTTGTGGAGTGTGACAAATAACCCAGCAGGTCTGGAGCCTACAGCTCAGTAAGTATTCCAACAATGCCATATTACTGTATTAATATTTAAAGTCTAATGTTTCCCTAACTGGCCTTCAGACAGCAGGCTAAGGGGCCCTCTTTACCGTAAAAGCCTGCTGCTCAGTGGAGTGTCATACATGTTAGTGTTGTGTTAAATGTTTGCTCAATGGAAGGAAAAATTGATCAATGATAATGAAATTTTAATGCTGCTTGGAGAATTTCCACTTGTACATGCCATAGCTCACATCTAGCTGACAAGAAGATGCTACATGTTAATGGCTGTAAAACTGTATCTTTTTTTTTTAATTTGAATAATTTTAAATCATTAATAAGTCATGTTCCACACAGTCGTGGAGAATAGCAAACAAATATGGCAAAAAAAAAAAAAAAGACATTATTTTCCTTACGTGGGACATTCTCTAACAATATTTGAGCAAACTGAAGGCCCTTCCAAATACGTCTACTTTGGATCCTTAGGGTGCATTCACACCAGCCCTGTTTAGTTCACTTTAACTGAACTCCAGTTTGTCTAGAAAGTCAGGTTCACTTGGGGAGGTGTGAATGCACAAAGTCTGGTCCACCTAAAAATCTAAGATCAGTTTGGTTGAAGCGAACTGTGGCGTGGTTCGAATTCATACGGGAACGCCAAGTGGACCGAAGATCGCACAGATGCCTTTTTGGCAAATTCTGGCATATTTACTTAATGTATTCATGTTGATTAATTTGCGTTGTACCCTTTATAAAATAAAAATAACATGTAATTTAAATTCACACTGGCAAAGCAAGGACTAGCAGCAATGGAAAGTGAAAGAATAAGACAAATGTAGGTAAACTTCAGTATCTGAATCTCTTTCCGGGGGAAGAGAAGAGCACCACATATGTGGAGAAAATTTAGATTTCCACCTCGGTCTCCTTGTGCATTTTTGTGACTAGTTCCACCTCCAGCCTTTGTTTCCTTCCCTTGAAAATCTTACATCAGGGTTCCCCAATGACAACCTGTCTATGGGGTTTTTCCTGCTGTCTCACAGTGAAATCTACAACACCGAGACAAAAGAAGAAAGCTAATAAATGAATGACTCAACACTTACATCTCTTTGCTTTTCTTGTTCATCCCAGACCATACCACAGAAAAAAAGATTCAACTATCAATGATCATGTGCTTTTAGAATGCAAAAAGACAAAAAAAGAAAATAAAATCTTGTCCTCTGCCTACTGCGACCTTGACTCACCGACAGCTTTTTGATCCTGATGCTTAAAATCTCATTCAAGTCATTATCGCTCCAAGTGCTGCCAATGTGTCAGGGGTTCATTACAAGACCAATTAAGAAAACATTTATGATTTGAGAAAAAATTCTTGGGAGACATGCATCAGTCACAGTCGCACGTCGTCCCGCGACATGCGTTGTACACCTTATGGCAACATGTTTATCTGCTGTGCACAACCAGACCGTTTAGTTTTTTTTCTCCTGTTCCTGATCTCGCTTTTGGCTCAAGAGTCTGTGGATGGATGGCCTCGCTTGCTCGAAGTGGCTACCAGCAGCTATGTGTAGGAACAATCTAATGCGATCGTGTATTTTACCAACAGTTATAGTTGGTGTTCATTAAACGTTAGTAGAAGCTTGCTGGATCCAGTCGAAGCTGCAGGTTCATTTTATAGGATGGAGAGGAGGAACGCTGCACTCCAACTGAACCCGCAATCGTAGATCAGCAGGGGGCAAGTCTCTGACGTATGTGTGCATACGAACGCTGGCGTACGTTACGCCAGTGTATATTTTTGAGTGCGTGCATGTGTGTACAGGAACGTTTGCCATAGCTGGGATGGAAGGAACAGATGGGCGGGGGAAGTGGACTCCTGTGCCTGAGGAATACTGTGGCGCTGAGGATCAGAGTGCCGCCTACGTTCCACCCTGGGCCCTAGTTACCCACTACAGCACATGGAGCCTATCCAGCACCAGCCCATCATGGACCAGCCCCCCACGCCATCTGTCTCCTAGGACAGACAACCCCCCACCACCACCACCACTTTCCCTTCTCTCCTCCTGCTTCTCAGTGCTGTGTCTTCGCCAGCCCCACTCCTCTGCCACGCCACCCCCACGATATGAAAAATAAATAAATTAATAAGGAAAAAAAAAAGCTTGGTTACATGAATGTTATGTGTTGCTTTTTGGAGCTCTGGGAAGACAGAAGGAAACTGGAGAGATGACTCAAGTTGGAGAATATGAGCCAAGAGCATTTAATACCATACATTAAGAAGATGAAGCAGAGATTTGTTTAGAATGTTGTTCTGTTTTCTCATGTGATAATTGGTTTTAATAACAGCTTCAAAGGCAGCTGAAACACAGAGCGATGGGAAATAGACTTTCATCAAATCAGTAGTTATTGTAAAAAAGAAAGAAAGAAAAAAGAAACCTTGTAAAATATACCACTCATGTATGTTATGTTTACAAGCTTTGGGGACCCTGGTGGGTTTGGTAACATTAAGGAAATAATGAGCAGAAAAAGGTCACAGGAGGGAATGTGACCTGGGTTAATATTCATAAGAACACATTGCAGCCTCTATAGTTTATTAAAACTTCTTGACACCTTAAGTTTTTACTATGCACTATAAATAAATAAAGCGTCACAAATAAAGCAAAACAATAAGGCTTTGACAAAAAAGCACATGGCTTTAACATTTATTGTTAACCATTTATCTTACTAAAAATGTATAGCTTTTCTATAAAGTCTTCTTCCAGCCAGCTTTGCTGGCTTGTTAGGCTAATGCTAACATGTTTACTCTGCACTTTGACATTATTTGTTCATAATGTGGCTCATGCCATAGTTGATTGTGTGCAAACAAAATATACATAAAAAGTTGTTTTTCTGCCTCCTAAGCTAAATGTTTTATTTTGACCACTGAATACATAAAATATGATGACTTGTGTTTTAGCTATTTTCTATTCAGTTCTCTCTTTCTTTTTCTTACATCAGCAGCTGTTATGGCACAATAAAGAGCCTGACAACATTTAGACGCGGGTCTACTGCATTTGTAGTTTCTCTTTTTACTTGATTTCACTTTGAAAATTAATTGAAAAGTTAAAAACAATTTGATTGCAAATAAAAAAAACTGCTTTTGTTTGATCAACAAAGTAATATGATAATTAATAATAACAACGCTAAGGTGCAAGACATTTGTACTTTTATTTTGATGTAACACCTTGATATTTTGGCTCTTAGTATATTTTATGCAGTTTTAATTCATTCTGAATGGGTAAACTATATGAAAAATGTTTTGGTGTCATAAATTGAGTGCTTTACTTTGACAGTTGTAAAATTTAAATTGCAAACGTTACAGCTGTAGTTCTGCTCGGATGTCTGCTGTCTGCAGATGACAGAAAGCCAGAGGACTCCAGCTACCAACACACTCTTTTCACTATGAATGTCCATTAAAAGAGTTAAAAATGCTCATGTTATTAAGGCAAAGACTTTAGGTCAATAAAATAAAACCCGTATAGACATCCTAGGTGCAGGTGACATTACAGACAGACATGGCATATTAAAAAAGTTTTCCAAGCTTAAGTTATGGCCTCAGAGCCCATTCCTGTTATTGGAGTGAGACCTCCCTGGGCATCACAAAACTAAATTACAGTTTATGTGTTAATATGACAGCATGACAACCTTTTCACACAAGCACTCAACACTTTGATAAAGCAGCATACTAATATTTTAGCTTGTTTAAAGGCCAAAAATATGTATGATTACAAAGTTTCAACAGAAAACAAAATTTCACTCTCCTATATTTAATAGTAAAGGAGCGTTTGACACAAATGTGAAACTATTGGTTTTGTCCTGTCGTTTTCTTTGTCCAACTTAAGCTCGCAGTAAAATTTAGGCGTAACTTTTCTCACCGAGTCACAGGCACAGGAAAATATTTGGTTCGGTGACCTTGTCATGGAAAAAATGCCCACAAAATTTATTGTGATCTTTTAACATTGGGCTTTGCAAGCTATGTCAGAAATCAATCAATCAATCAATCAAATTTTATTTGTATAGCACATTTCAGCAGCAAGGCATTTCGAAGTACTTTACATCATAACAAACACAAAAACACAAAGTCATGCAACATAGAATCAACAATCAAAACATGACATTAAGCCAAGTGCCATCGTTAAATTCGTAATTGATTATGTTTCGAATACAACAGGTGGGTTTTTAGTCAAGGTTTGAAGGAAGTCAGTGCTTCAGCTGTTTTACAGTTTTCTGGAAGTTTGTTCCAGATTTGTGGTGGATAGAAGCTGAATGCTGCTCCTCCTCATTTGGTTCTGGGGATGCAGAGCAGAACCAGAAGACCTGAGGGGTCTAGAAGGTTGATACAACAGCAGCAGATCTTTAATGTATTGTGGTGCTAAGCTGTTCAGTGATTTGTAAACTAGCAACAGTATTTTAAAGTCTATTCTTTGAGCTACGGGGAGCCAGTGTAGGGACTTTAAAACTGGTGTTATGTGCTCTAACTTCCTGGTTTTTGTGAGAATGCGAGCAGCAGCATCTGGATCAGCTGCAACTGTTTGATTGATTTGTTGGATAGACCTGTGAAGATGCTGTTGCAATAATCAATGCGACTAAAGATAAACGCATGGATGAGTTTCTCTAGGTCTTGCTGAGACATTAGTCCTCTAATCCTGGAGATGTTCTTCAGGTGATAGAAGGCCGACTTTGTAACTGTCTTTATGTGGCTCTGAATGTTCAGGTCAGAGTCCATCACTACACCCAGGTTTCTGGCCTGATCTCTAGGTTTTAGTTGTAATAACTGAAGCTGTGCATTGACTCTAGACGGTTCCTCTTTAGGTCCAAAAATAATAACTTCAGTTTTGTTTCTGTTCAGCTGGAGAAAGTTTTGGCACATCGACACATTTATTTGTTCTAAGCATCTGTTCAGTGATTGGATGAGTTCTGAGTCACCTGGTGACATTGTAATGTAGAGCTGTGTATCATCTGCATAGTTATGGTAGCTAATATTATTTCCTGTTATAACCTGAGCTCATGGGAGCATATAAATATTGAATAAGAGGGGTCCTAGGATTGAACCTGTCGCAGAAAGTTTGGGGTTTGTCAACACACATTTGCTCCTGGCTTTTGTTCATTGAGTCCATCATGATTCCAACATGCGATGAATGTTGTAATTAAAAACGGTTTCTACCTCTTTTGGATCTGCGCTATGCCTCTGTTCAACCTGGAGCTGCATTATCTCCTTCATCCTCATCCTGGGAAGGTGGCACAGATTAATAGGCTCCTTAGGGGTACCAACAAATCTGTCCATATTATTTTAACATATTGTTTAGAAAATAAACAAAATATTCCAATATTTCCATGGTTTTACTTGCTTAAAGTGCCGCACTCTAAAGACATTCAGCTACATGCAAGACAACTGTTTAATTACGTCACTTTTCCAATGAAACAAGACTGAAAATGATTATGAATTTAACTGTAAATATGTTTTCTGTTTCTAAAAGTAAACAAAAAGTGAAATGGAAAACAAATAAAACTGTTATTCCTCTGGTCACCAGAGTCTTTTCCTATAAAGCAACGCTAAGAAATATTCCTCATACCGCCTGTCTTTTGCTAGGCGACAACACAGTGCATGTTTTATGATGCATCCTCTCTTTATGACAGCTTGCGTTGAAACGAGGGGTTTCTTTTAACAACACACACTCCAGCGAAGGAAAGTCGAGCCAGCATTACCTCATGTAAACTTTTCAGTCTGCATCTTGGTTTTTTTGTAGGAATATTTCTCCGGAGGGAATATACTGTTAGCACAGCTTTTTGAAGTTGTTGCCGCTTTGAAGCAAACAAAAATGACAGAAAAGCAAGACAAAAGTGTTTGAAAATCAACCGAGTGCAGCAAATTTTCACAGGCATCGCAGCTATTCTTTTATTTTTTTCGTTTTCTGTTTGTGCTTTTTTGCAAGGCAACTTTGCGATGGTGAGATCTAATTTAACGTGACACTAAGATGAAAGTAAAGTGCGAGTATTTATCTTCTATACAGTCCACAATCATTTTTGCACCGAATAAAGCTTGAGCAACAGTCTCCTTTTTAATTTTAATTTAATAAGATAACATCCAGCATCTTGTTTAGCTGGGAAAACCTTTGGCTCATCTCAGTCACCTCTTATTCCACCAGCGTCCCCTCTTCCACTAACCAAGGGGGAGTGTCCGGTGTCCCGCAAGGGCTGGATCCTCTGGAGTTTGTGGAAATAATGGGGCTGGATAATGAGACAATGCTGCACTGAAGCTCTGACACCATGCTGGGTGTGAAGGTTGGTTTGGGGTGCAATAAGGGCTGATAATGAGAGACAAACTCTTCCAGGCATGGTGGCGGCGGGGGCTGTGTGAGGAAGGCGTTTTGGAGGTAGCCGCAGCAGGAAGCTCAAGCTGAGCCGGTAAGAATGTGGAGGGAGAGAAAGATGGGGAACAAAGACAAGCAACAAAATGGTTTTGACAAGTGTAAGAAAAAACAGAGCTCACAACAAATTAATGAAGATGGTAAACAGCTGGATATCTGCTACTCTGCAGACATACAGTGCGCTTGTGTACGTATGCGTTTCGACGGGGGCTTACAAAAGTATTCGTACCCCAAGAACTTTTTCACATCTTGGAACACTGGGACTAAAGAGTTGCCATTTGTGATGTGGATGTAAAAGAACAAGTGGTGCAATTTGTTTCTGCAAAAATTGAAAAATGTGGCACGGGTTTATGGGACAATCCTTTACTTCAATAAAAGCTGCACATTTTTGTGGTTTGTCTCAACCAGCTTTGGACAACTAGAAACAGAAATTGTTGCACATTTATCCCAGCAGAGTAGCTCAAACTCAGTCAGATTTGATGGAGAGCATCTATGAGGTTTTACAGTGTACAACAAATAGTTGTGAATATATTCTCCCCAGCTGAGCTCTGTATCTCTGTAGCTCCTCCAGGGTTAACGTGAGCCTCTTGGCTACATCTCAGATTAATGCACTCCTTTATCTGCCTGCTAGTTTGGGTTAATGGACATTTGTAGATGATAGCGTTTGGCTCATGGATCCTTCAGTGGCGATGATGGTGGGAGTTTGTCTGGTAACAATTGGGTTGCTGGTTCAAACCCACCTCACCTACTTGTTGTGGTCAGAGTTCCCGGTGACGCCAGTGCATGGCCACCTGGCTGCTGTCATAGTGTGGCTACAATGCAGCTTACCACCATGTCTGCATGAATGGGTAAAGCACTTTGAGGTCCTCTGATAAAGTGCAATACAAGTATAGACCATAGTATAGTTTTATCACATAATCCCGCTTTAAACATCTGGATAACAATCCCTGATGTAACTGCTGTGTTGCTTGGTCTCCATGAAGCTGTTTGTTCTCTAGTGGTTTCTAACAAACCTTTGAGATCTTCACAGATAAACTGAGATTACAAACAATTAGCTGATTTATAAAGATAATCAATATTATTTAGAGAACATCAAAGGAAAGGGGACAGAATACAAAAAGTATCCACACTTTTCAGGCTTTATTAATGAGGCAGTGTTTAGAAGTCATGTATAACCTTTGTTCCTGCACAGGTATGTGAGAACTACCTTGAGTTGATATATTACATCCCATAAAAAACAATAAAATACACTGAAGTTTGCGGTTGTAATGAGTGAAATGTGAGGGAAAAAACCCAAACAAACTATGACTACTTTTTCAGGAGCTGTACTGTGAGTCTTAAACTTGATCTTAAACAAATGACAGAACGGAGGAAGTCTTAAACTTTATAGTTTCATCTTCAGAGTTTTAGCTGGAAGTAACCCGGGCTTATTAAGTGGGAGAACAAACATTGACCTTAATTCTCCTCCAGCTCTTCCTGTAATGATGTGACTTTTATGATAGTAGGGGGTGTTAATTTAGTCCAAGACAAACAAAGATTCTTTATCTTCTCCTCTGTTTTATTAATATAGCTGGGAACATTTCCACTAAGGAGTCACTGAGTGAGCTTAAGTCTCTGACATGCCACCTTCATTTGTGATTCCGCAGCGTAATTCAGTGAATTTTTGTCCTATTTCTCCTTTACAGCTTTTTTTTTTTTTGCAACTTTTCCCTACTTTAGATTAGATAATAAATACATATATATATGTATATATATATATATATATATATATATGTATA
>CAEFZX010011759.1:0-15102 GCA_903066825.1 Alfaro cultratus | reverse complement strand
ATAAATACTTTTTGCTTTTACACTTCAATGATAGAATGTTTCACACTGCGAAATATTCTAAAAGCAGTGCTAATTGAACCACAAAAAAATCAAAACCACATATTCTTTGAAAACAATATTTGCCCCAGTCAGCTGCGGTTTTTGCCTCCTTAGTTTGAAGTGGCTCATCTGTTTTAGCGCATCAAGGCTTAATTACTGTTTCTTTAATGCTCAAACACCAGAGTGCTGACAGTTTTTCTCTTTCAACAAAGCAAAAACAAAGTATAATTCTGGCGATGATGAATAGGCCCCTTCAACTAGATACTTTGTTTCTTTGTCTGCTGCTGCAGATTCCCTAGTCAACCTGCGAATGAGTTCCCAGTGGTGGCCATGTTTTCATCTTTTTCAAAGGAAAACTGTAACTGATTACATTCAGTCAATTGTTTTCTTTTTCCAAAAGATATTCTACTATTCACAGCTGTGCACTCCACAATAAAGGGTCTCATGAAATAGTTTAAGATATATCTCTGCTGCCACTTTGTGCAATGCTTTACAGAAGCATCCCTAGTCTTTGAACTTTTCCACGTTTCACCATGTTACCGTCACAAGCTTCCATGTTTCCACTGAAAAATATTCACTTGTTAAAATGGTCTAGTGAAAGTCCAGACATAAATCCAACTGAGAATCAAAACTTGATGAATTAATGTTCTCCAGCCAGGCTTCCAGTGAAACGTGGTTTTATAAAGTGTTGTCTCAGAAAGGCTGAATTTAAATGTGTTCGTTTTAAAAACCACGCACAATTTTACTTCCACATGACAATTTTGGTCAGCCACAAAAAATCCAAAACACAAAATTAAATTTGAGGTTGTCATGCGACAAAACATTATAAAAAAATAAAATACTTTTACGAATTATAGTGAACTGAAAGGGCAGTATTAGGTAAAATCAACTTATCTTGCTTTTTGCTTTACATCTTGTTATAAGTTTTTTACCAAATCAAACACATCTAGAGTGTTGCTTTGATTCTTTCATGCAAGTTTGAGAAATCCTTTAATCTCCCATGGCAACCACTCTGGGGTCCCTAAACGCTTTCTCTCACAGAACACAGCCTATTTTCTGTGTACGAGCTTTTGCATTACAGAGTACCACTCAGCTCCTTCAGACTAGCCAGCAGCAATTAGCAATCATCTGGTAGGACTGCACATCTGCTGAGCTCATTGTACTTCTCTGTGAAACGCTGGTAAAAATATTGTAAAGGGTTAATAGAGGACCTATGTCGTGCTGAAGGCGCAGTTTCAGAAAGAGTATGAACTTCTTAAAGAGACAGCGGTGTTAACATGCGAAATCAAACGTCTTTAAGTCATATTTGTTATCTATTTATAACAACTAAAGATAACAGTTGTTTGATTCTGCTCTAAAATGCCTCTATGTGCCTGGAAAATACACAATGCTGCCCATCTAAAGTACATTTATTCTGCAAGAGTAGATCGATGTTAACTTTCCTGCCTGTCCAGTTCGGGTACTTCGCTGCAAATCTGACCGCAGACAACTTAAAGATGAAGGTCTGCCAGGCAGCCGATCATCCGGCTGCGAGTCAGCGAGCGTGACGTCATGAAAATCGAGGTCAGGAAGTGTGTTTGTTTGTAGCTGTGGATGATGTACCCATGTTCTTCACATCACCGCATTTGAAGTTCACAATCTGCGGAAATTGAAACCACATGTGATGTGTGAAGACCTGCGTTTTACAGTTCAAAGCCCATGCGCATTACGGAGAGTGTGTGTGTGTGTGTGTGTGTGTGTGTGTGCGGGTTGGTCGCCAGGTGGTCGACATTACCTTCTCAGTCTCCTCTTTCTCATATCTGTCTGCTGTAGTTGATGGTTGCAGTGTGGAGCGACAGATCTGCCCCCCTGTGGAGGGGGCAGTTGGAGGGGTTTAGCACAGATCAAAGAGCAGGAACGATTTATGTGATTTTGCAGAAAAGAAACTGGGGGATTTGGTTAACTTGGTGGTCTTTAGTCCACAGACTCCCAACCCTCATTTACAAATCTCTAAATGAAAAGGCTACATTCAACATCATGCAAAGTGAACCTTTCAAACAGACTACATCACTTTAAAGACGGCAAGCTGCTTTAACTCTGCAGATGTTTGGAGTCTTGGAAGCCATTTTAAATTCAACAGGGCGATCTGTTTTCGATTAGCACTTGTGCCTTGCTGCATAATTCCCAGCATCTTTTGTCAAACCATAAACACCAACATTTCTTCTTTAATGTTTGAATATGTGGGATAATGAAATTAAAGGATGATGTGTGTATTCTTTCTTTCATTTCTAGTCTGGAGCTTTTAATTCTGGTTGCAGTTTAGCAAAGAAAAGCAAAAAACAAAGAAAGATTAGCCGCTGCAGCAGCTGCAGATGATTTGACTAGTCCCTCCGCCTGCAGCTGTTCTATATGAAACGCTTTTGCAGTTTTCAGATTGGCAGAAAAAGCTAAAAATGTTATTATATTACTTTCTTCTGGAAGAAAAAAGCATTTTTAACAAATTTTCTGGATGGCCTGACCGGCTGCATTGCGATTTGAATTTGTTCCACTGAATGCTAAAGCAGCCAAATTAATGCATTATCCTCTGTGAAACAAGCGAGTCTTTATGCTGTTTGGCAACTTTTCTCATTGCAGCACCTTGTAAAATTTTAGCGCAATAGGGAAATATTTTCCATATGTTATCACGCTGCAGCCACATATTTTGTTGTGTTTGGATGAGATTTATTTATTTATTTTTGCTGTATTTAGCACATAACTCTGAAGGGATAGGAAATTGATAAATTGATTTTCTTTTTCAGGTTAGTGAGCTTGAACGCACAGCCAGAAGAATTAGAAATGTTCTTCATCCGATCTGATTGAGATTGAAGCTGTTTATTAAAGAGGATGAGACACAATTCAGTTTTTTATTACAGTTCTATGAATGCATTTGCAAGGCACTTCTTTATATTTGTGGAAAACATCAGGTTTTATTGGATCGTCCTCCTATAGGAGCATCTTTCAGCCTCATAGTGGCACAAATACCCACGACTAATTCTTAGCCTGCATGATTAATTTCATTTCAACAAATGATATCCAGTTTTTTTTTTTGTTTGTTTGTTAAGTTCTTAGCAGAGTAGTCTTTAAATCCACTGGGTTTTATTCTGTGGCATTGACTATGTCAAAGTGAAACATGTTTTCATGCTGGCAGAAGAGACTGAACTTTAAGTCTGCAATAAGTGGAACTTTGTATGATCCTGAAGATGATAAAATAATCCTGGTCAATCTTCTGCAAAAAGAAAAAAAATCTACGGAACAAAACTGTCATCCTGCGATGACATTACTGCAGACTGCAACTGTTTTTTAGCAGCAGTTCATAACAAGACTACATTCACTGGAGGAAAAAAAAAAATCTGCTGCCAACTTTTGAATTGATGTTAAGTTTTTTATTCTTTCTTTCTTTCTTTTGTTACAGAACAATGAGCTAGGGCCTCCTGGACCCAAAGGGGCCAAAGGTCACCGAGGGCCTGAGGGGAATCCGGTAAGATTACTCTGAACTGTATGCATGAGTGTTCAGGAACTTTTTTCTTCATTCAGGCATGGAAAAAATGGCACTTTATGTTTATCATTAATACACAATATTAAAAATGTAAAGCAATATTTTTGATTTATGTGTTTGACTGGAAACCGTCTGTCATGTTATGCCGAAGACTAGTGAAAAATATTGTAAAATACACTCATAGAAGATTCAGTTTTTACATTCACAATACAAATACAAATTTTGATTCCTAACTTCAAAAATATAAACTTTATTCATTTAATACTTAATAAAGTCGATGTTTCATCGCTCACTATAGTAAGACTAAATAAACTCATCTTTTTCATTTGCTAGGTTAAAAATTCCAAACATGAATTAGTTCACTTCTTAATCTAAGTAAAGGTCTTTTAAAAACGTTGACACTCATTAGAAAATATCACTATTCATGTAAATTTTGTGTACAAAATCACCACAGATCCAAAACGATAAAATGGTGATGGGGAAAAGTAACCAGCACCATCATATTATCTTCATTAACAATGAATCAAGTTTATTTGTGTAGCTTATTTCAGCAACAAGGCAGATCATTATGAAAACATAAAATCATCACAAATACATAAGACAGTCACCAATTGTCAAAACCAGGAATATTTTGCGACATTTTGTCAATCGTCAAAATCATCAACGCACCTCAAATATGTCGGTCGATGTTCCAAAACCAACTCCAAGCTGGTGGGTTTTAGTTTTGATTCATAGGCCCTCAGTGTTTCAGCTGTTTTCCAGTTTTCTGGAGGTTTGTTCCAGATTTGAGGTACATAATGGCTCCATCCTGTTCACTCTGCTTAGATACACAAAATTTTTCATTTGGCTGAATTTTAAATAGCCACTTCTGCCTTAAATTTTCTTGTTCTCAACATTTACAGACTTTTGATCTGAACTGCAACGTGAGCCGGCGTTTTTAACCGTAGTCGTTTTCGAGACAACACAAGCTGGGTGTTGCCCCTTAATAACATGGCTTCCTTTGAGCAAATTGTTACGTGGTAAAATCTCCTCTCGCAAAAATTAACAACACCATCTCTGTTATTTTTGAGTGTTCTTACATGGATGACGGTCAGACATGAATGCCACATAGTTTCTTTCGTCATTTGCACCACCTGCATGCTAAGATTATGGAGCTCAGTCCTGCGGGGTACATATGTCTGCATCGCAGGTATCTTTAAGTTAAGAACAGAATTTTTTATTTCGTTTTCCCTGCTCTTTCACAAACCTCCATCATCAAACGTAAAGAAAATCCTGCTGACTTCAAACTAATTTGTGCCCAAATAAAAAAAAAAAAAAACATCTTCCGACTGCTTCCTGTCGTCTTCTTCGTGGTTTTCGCCAGCAGTAACACCCAGCTGTTGATTGCGTGACTCGTGTGACGCAAAAAAAAGTGTTTCCAATGCAGTTTTGCAAAATCCGTCCATTTTGTTACGGCTGAAAAACCACCACATCTTAACACAAAAACTTTTTATCAAAAAAACTAGTTTTTTTCTAAATTGTCGCTTCCATTGAGAGAATTTATTTTCAGAATTTCAATTTTATAACTAATGGAAACACAGCAAGCAAGGAGAGAATATTTATGCAAGAGGCATTCAGACTAACATCAAAACATAGCTTTGAAAGAGAGCAGGCCATATTTTGAAATAAAAAAAATATGATGACATAAATTTGAGAAAAGCGAAACATTATATCTGAGTGAAATAAATAAATCCTCTTGAAGTCATAATCCATGTAGACAGGCAGTGTGCTGGATGTGGATAGCATGACCACCAAGGCCTCAAGTTTTAGCGGTGAAGGAATCAGCCTTAAAAATACGTACTTAGGTTTCAAAGTTTAGGCTTAAAGCCAAACATGTGTTGTGACAGAAACAGAAGCACACAGAGGTAACAGTACCGATGTGTGGCACGCACACAGCAGACAACAAGATCCCATCCCAGAGGACAAATTAGGGACGGGACCCCAACTTTCTGCATGACGTATATAAAGCTGTTCCCTTTCTGAGCAGAACCCTGCTTTATGTTGCCAAAATGTGCTGAGTTCAGTTTAAATTAGTCATAAATATAAAAATTTATGCAATGAATAATTGCATAGAAACTGTTCCTAGAGTGGATCCTTGAGGATGACTTCAAAATACTGAATATTTCTGTTTAATTGGCCTGATCTCATAGCAGACATTTCGTCAGAGACAGTTTTATGAGCTGAAGTTGACTTTCTCAATCACGACGGTATACACAGTGAACTCTTTAGGATCTGCTCGTCTTAAATTACACACAGGGTTAGAGTTACGCATTATTCAAGGCATGTCCATGAGTTATGGCTCAGTGTAGCCCAATGAATTTGGCAATGTCCAAATATGAGGCTTGAAAATAGTGCATTACAAACCAATGGATGTAAACCCGAATTTAAGCGCTGCGGATTCCTGTGACCTCGATAAATGACCTGCGATGTATTCCTGCCGTTAGCCATGAACTACAGCAGCAACTGAGAAACGATGAGCTAATGTCAGCTAAAATAAGAATAATAACATTTATCAAATAAAAAGCACTTTCCCTGCTAGAGTTTTACTTTTCAGTGTGGCCTGACTAATCGATTTTTCTTTTACAGAAGAGAGAAGTTAGTAGTAAGTAGGAGTGGACAATCACACAAACCCGATGTTTAAACTTACCGAAACTTAATGAATTGAGTACAATATTTGGAAATGTACGTACAAAGCATATAATTTTTTTTGTTCCAAACAATATTCAAAACAGATTTGTAAAAACAGAAATAAAATAGAACTTAAAAGCATTTCAATTAAAGGTGTCTTCACAGTTAGATAAAGCAATCTAAACATCTTTCTGCTTTTAAAATACATTTTAAAATCATATTGAAGCGATCTGTCGTTGAATAAGCTGATGTTTGGTTGTGTTTTTTTTGTCTTTGAAACAGCTCTTGAATTCAAGTCTCCTCAGTTGAATGGCTAATAGGTGGCAGATATTACAAGTTTATACGTCTTTCTTCTCCCTTGCATTTATGATTTCTTTTAGTTCAATGAAGTATTCATAAACCATTCAAGTAAACTACAAAAAAAAACTGTTAAAAAGGAGGAGAAAAGTTATCCAAACATTCTTGTTTGCAATAAATGCCTTTACGTGTCTGCAATAATTCTCTGTAAATATTTAAAATTCCTCTGGAGGAATATTGGCCCAGTCTTCTTTGAAGAGGTTTTTCTTTTGTCATTTTGCCAAATTCAGAGGTAGACCTGTTTCCTGCTGCACAAGCAAACTGTGTTTTAGCTTAATGCCACAAAATCATGATTGGACATTTTCCCTCAGGATTTTCTGGTACAGAACCGATTTTATGAATCCGTCCATTACATCGTGTCGTGATTTAGCGAACCAGAATGAATCTGTAAGAGGGAAGATAGTAATTCACATCACTGTAGCGTGAAGTGATGTAAAATGTCAAACAACCCATAAGTGAACTCTGCTCTTTTGCAATCCTCTTCCTCACTTTCCTACCTCCTTTTTTCCTTCCTCCGCTCTGTTTAGTATCTATATTACACATTGCATCGGGCAGAAGTCTGCATCATGTTCTCTACAAACAGCTGCGCGTCTCTCTCTCTCTCGTTCTCACCCTCTCACCCGTCGTGTGTTTGTTTCTGCACGATGCGCTGGCGTCAGAAACGAGTGCCCTCAAACTGAGTTTTAATAGCTGCTAAAGCAAAACACATGGCTTTTCCTGCAGCTAAGTGAAAAAGAAGAAACGCTGCCTGCGGTCGTAAACTTTTGGGAGATTCAAAGGTTGTTGCAGGACGACAGCGAATGCGTGGGGCGTGGATGTGGCTTCGGTGATTGTGGGAATCTGGTTCGCAGTCACATGGGACGGCGGTTTTCCGAAGAAACCCTGAAAATAAAACGATTTCTCACAAAACTTGCTCCGTCATCCTAAGTCAATCCAGACACTTTTTTTTGTCAGATAAACCCAGACATCTGTCGGGGGGTCTCTTATCATTTTTCCTTGCTCTTATTTTCTGTCTGGTTTTTTTCCCCAGGGTCCTCCTGGGCCACCTGGACCACAAGGAACTGATGTGAGTATAAAAACAAAAGCTCTTTTAATTTAATGTTGAACTTTTGACCTCATTCTGGCCAGATGTGAGGGGACCTTTGAGTCAATTCCTCCTCCAGCCGGTGCTACTTTCGAATCAGAACCTGATACGATACGTTCAGTCCAAGCTCCACATTCAATTTCCTGAGCTCTAAAACCCATCCAGGTCTCAGTCTTCTCAGCACAGCATCGTCATTGTCATGTCCTGTTTTTCTTTCGGAGGAGTTTGAAACTCTCTGGGATCTCTGCCTGTTTTTTGAATTTGAATGCAATGTGACGTGAGATGGCCGTAGCGTAACCCACGCTCCATCTCTCCCCACAGGAATGTGAAATTCTGGATATCATCATGAAGCTTTGCTGTAAGTTCGAGGCTCGGCTTTCACATTCGCTCGTCTCGGGTTGCGTTCTGTTTTCTTCTTCTACGGTGAATAACGTTGACTTTGTTTCTCCTTTTGTCCCGCTTCCAATTGCTTCCCAGCTTGTTGTGGTGAGTTTGGAAGTTGTATCTTACATCTTGTTCTCGGTGGGCACATTGTAGCTTATTCTTTATGATTTTATGTGTGTGTGTTTTTTTCAGAGTGCAAGTGTGCCCCTGTGGATCTGGTGTTTGTCGTGGACAGTTCGGAGAGTATCGGGGCAACAAACTTTGCTCTTGCCAAAGATTTCATCATCACAGTTGTTGACAGACTGATTAAAGACCATCAAGTGAAGGTAACACATTTGACCACACATTTTCAAATCCTCCAACATAAAGAAGAACAGCTTCTAAACCCCCAAAAAATCAACTAGGCAGAAAAGCAGTGGTAGGTGTTAAATACTTTCAAAATAAAAGAACTTCCCATTTGAGTCAATTCAAAAATTGTCCCATGTCTCTGTTGGTTTTGCTTTTCACATTAAGTCACATTTCTGTTTTTAATGGGGTAAATATCCTTTATTAATACTTTTCTAAATGATGTACATAATTTAGTAAAGTCTGTTTACATATGGAATTGGATGATTTGGACCAGGACCTCAGAGATATCAGAATTAACTTGGACTTGTCCTGAAGAGATTCAAGACTTGCTGTATTTCCCCCTCAAAGACTTTAGACTTTTAAAGACATTTAAAGAATTTAAACTTGCCTTGGATTTGGCACTCAAAGACTTCAGATTTTACTCAGATTCACTCCTGGGAGGAGACTTGAGACTTGACATGGACTTACCTCAAGAGACTTTGAACTTTATTTGGATTTCCTGGTAAAAGACTTGAACCTGCCTATTAAACACTTGCGAGTTGATTTTCACTGGTCTCTGAAAGACTTTGAGACGGACTTGCCTTTTGAAAGAGTTGAGCTTCCACTTTTGCTTTGCCCTGAAAGACTGGAGGCTCAACTCGGACTTGGTAAAAATTACACATTTGTGGATTTGACTCACATGACGGCATTGTTTTCATATTTTCCGTTTCTTTCCAAGTCTCAGTGGGATGTCCCACATCTGACCTTTGTGGAGTGAGTTCCTTACATAAACCTTTTCAATGACTGTTTTTCTGGGGTTTTAAGAAAAAAACACCCTCTGAGGTCAGATGCTTAGAATAGAAAGTAAGAATGAAACATATTGTTCTGTTGTGCTTTCTTTTCTTTTGAGAACACACTTTTATGTCTTTCCAGTGACTCTCTTCTTCCACTTTGGATGCAATTAGTCAGGAAGGGTGTGACACTAAAATGTTGACAGAGCAAAATGAATGCTTGCAGACACAACACACACTCACACACACACACACGCAGAGTAGATCAAAACTCTCATTCACACTTCAGTGTTTTCCTTTCCAGTTCTCGCTGAATGAGTCCACCGTCGGTGTTGTCCAGTACAGCGGATCACAATCCCAAGAAATCGTGAAGCTAACAACCACCCTCCCCGAGTTCAAACAGTGAGTTCACAAACACACAACCAGATGCTTCCCGCCTTTTCTTATCGCTCAATTTGTGGCTTTCTGTTTGACTCCGCGGTTTTTTTGACTATTTTAATTTCCTGGCGTCTTTCCTAATGTGAAAATGAGCAGTTTTAGCATGTCCCACTATGTTTGTTTTCTTTCTGAGAACGAGATGAGTTAAGGCCTAATCTCTGTTAGCTATGTTCTGCCTTGCTAAACATGTCTAGCAATTTGTGAAACTGGTCCTAGAGTATGGCTAGCCGCGCTGTGTGCGAATAGACAGGCAAATCTTAGCATGTATATAATATGCATATGCAATGATCGAGCTACAATTTTTAACCTTTGAGGATTTTTTCCATAACTTAGCATGAAATCATTTTTGCTTCATATTTTGCTTTGGAATTAAATTTGCTTTCTGAACGTTTTTGACTGGCATTTTGAATGAAATGGAGCAAGTTGTGCCAGTTTGGTGTATTATTTTGTGCTACCAGCTGTGTTTCCATTGACCATAAAATTGCACAGATTGGAATTACGATCTGGATGAGGTTGTTTTTCAGCCGTATTGAAATTACAGGATTTTGCAAAACTGCAATGGAAACACTTTTTTTGCACCACACCAGTCACGTAATCTACAACGCCTTGTCTTATGAATCTTGTGTGCAGCTAAAATCAGGTCTCTTTCATTTCCTTCCTTATCATTGACACAGTATCAGCTTGTCGTAAACAGAAACCTGTAAAAGATCAGTTTTGTGAGAACGGAACGTTACTTGAAACGGCTTCAAACAGCTTGACTTGTTTTCGTCAAGATGTCGTTGCTTTTGTGAAACGCCATTGATCTTACTGATGACGCTTCCTGGCGGAAATGCTTGTGTTTCTGATTTTCAGGGACGTGAGAGACATGCGCTGGCTGGCTGAGGCCACTTACACAGGCGAGGCCCTGGAAGTTACTCTGAACACCATAATCGGTGATATGAAGAAAGAGAACAAAGTGGTCCTCGTCCTCACTGACGGACGCTCTGATATTTCCAGAGACAGTACTCCCCTGGATGTGCTCTGTGGGCACGGTGTCTTGGTGAGTGAAGTTAGGTGACACCTGCAAGGTGAATTTTGTACTTTCCTATATTCGTATGCGCTAACCGTATGTTTTCTTGCCTCAATGCCAGGTGGGCAGTTTAGGAATTAAGGACTACTCAGGCCGCGAGCCCAACATGGAGCAGCTTCACTCTTCGGCGTGTGCCAACGACCCCAAACCAGGTTTTCCCATTGTCCTGGATAATTTTGGTGCTCTGCTGGAGGACAGCTTCCTGCAGAATATCACGGGCAAGATCTGCCAAGGTACAACACGGCTAAACATTTGCAGCGATTTATTTCGTATGCTACATATTCCCAAATGAGTTTTATTAAACGACTGTTGCTTTTTTTTGTGTTTGGTTTTTGCAGCAAGGAAATGCCCGGACTACAAATGTCCGAGTAAGTTTTTCTCATTTTTATTATTTCCTTTGCAATACTTCCACAGTAGGGTTCAAAACGAGAATTTTTTTCTTCTCCTAAAACTTAAAAGTTTTAATAGAGATTTTATGATACAACACCACAAATTATTGTTTTATTGTGAAGTGGAAGGAAAGGGGGCCTTTTAAACACTTTAACAAGTTTTGTACTAATAAAGTGTGGTGCGCTTTTTGTGTTCTGTGCTCTTATGCAAGAAAAAAACCCTCATTGAAATCTTGGTTCTACTTCTGCCCCAAGCAAACATGTGGATGGAATCAAAATTACATTTTCTTGCATTCAGATTACTGTGTTGTGGAGAAATTACTCTTATAATTACCCTCAACCCACTATGCCTCTCATTCCGTAGCAGTTTCATGCTGTGGAAATATTTTTTTCTCAGCAGAGACAAGGATGCCATCCGTTCAGTCAGTTATCTTTCTTTTCCGTCACGGTGCCACTGAAAACAGCCATTATCAAATGTTTACCTGATCGTTTCCTCTCTTGTTTTTTCTGTTTTTCATTGCAGTCAACTTCTCTCAGAGCACCAACATTTTGGTGTTGATGGACAGCTCAGCCAGTGTGGGCCAGAAGAACTTTGAGATAAGCAAGACCTTCGTCAAGCGTCTTGCCGAACGTTTCCTCACCGCAGAGACAGAGCGAGGCGTCGTGGTCAGAATGGCCGTGGGCCAGTACAGCCAAAGAAACCCCCGCTTAGAGCAGCCTCTGACCAACAACTACACCATGCTGGCGTCTAAAATCGAAGCAGCCCAGTTCCAAAACGAAGGCACCGACGTTCTGCAGGCCATGCAGTTCGCCATAAGCTCTCTGCCTAGCCGCGGCGACGCGTCCGGATCCAGGAGGAAGCTGGTGCTGTTCTCTGATGGCCGGTCTCAAAGAGTCACCAGGGCCGTCCTGGAGAAGCGAGTCCGCGAGGTCGCGGATGCCGGTATCGAGCTCTTCGTCATCTCTGTGGGAAGCCAGGTCAACGAGGCCAACCTCCTCACTCTGGTGAGCAGAGGGCAGCAGCAAGACATCAGCTACGGTCAGCGCCATCTGTTCCGCGTTACCGACTACCCGTCCCTCCTCCGCGGGGTCTTCTACCAAACCGTCAGCCGCAGGGTCTCTTTGCCCCAGAGGGTGAACTAAAAAGGACATACACGCTTTAGATCTTTTAGACCAATTATGAATATTCAGTCTCACTCATTTACAGTACACTATGTTCAAGTATGTTTGAATTCAAGGGAAGATAGTGTCAGATAAATGTAAATATGTTTTGAGAATGACTCTTTTACTTTGAGTTGACCCTCCAAGGCAGACTATCAGTCTCTATACACCACTATTCGATGAATCTGATAGTACACGGATGAAATCTTTCTGCCTCGAGTTAGAACTCAAAGTAGAACGGTCCAAATCCAAAGGAGTGTACTACGATCCTGGACAGTCCTCAATGATAGTCACATTTTTGCTTACTCTGCTCTACGTCTGGACCGGTTTCTCCTCAGGTACTCTGTACTTCTCTAGCACTCTTAGCTTTGACTTGATTCAACCAATGAAACTTCAAACAGAGAGGCTTAGTGAACCCTCGCTTTGCTCTCCAGGACCAGAGTTACGACTGGTTATGGTAAATGTTGGAGCCATGTTCAAATGTGTTCTGCCACCATAATGCAAATTTAAAGAGAGCATCCCTGGTTAGGTCCACACATCTTGTTCCTGGCTGACGTATCACTTTGTTTTTTAGTTTTAATGATATCTATTGGAAAGGTTCATAGGGAAAAATGATGAAACAGCACTGTGTTGGAAATTCAATCACCTACAAAACAGCAGGATGTGGCAGTAGACGGGCCTCTTTTTTAACTGGTTCTAACGAACTAGACTCAACATGTGTGTTTGCAAATTCTTGGCTGGTTGTTTCAGCAACAGTTTTGCTGGAGTCAATGTGTTTTCTGGCCTTTTGGGACAAACGGCAGGATAAACACACACCAGTGAGATAGAAAACATCTGTCACACTTAAAAGTTGAGAAGAAACCTGAAGGGCCTCAATAGGCCCCTGGAGGCCCGTCTCAGCCCATCCTCATGCCTGCTGGTTTCATATGATTTACAGTGACCAGTGGCTCTGTGTGCTACTGAACTGTTGTTTTTATCCACGGTGCTATTACCCGCTGTGTATCAGCCTCTACACAAGCTGTCCAAGAAGATATTTTTATAACTGCAAACACAAAGCCTCTGTGATGTTGTAAGATCTCTTCCAATAAAGGTTGTTACACCCAAGTCTTTCTGCTCGATTTGTTTCTGTACCATTATCAAAGGAAAACGGTAATTTACGCCATAAAAGCAGCTCTAGCATCAAATCAGAGAAGGCGAGTAAAAAGCAGACTTTTAGTGCAATGTATCACATTAGGTTAGCTCTTTCATATGGCTGCGATTTTTGTGAAGATTAAAATATGCTGAAAGAGCTATGATGGTGACTTTATGTGTGACCATTTTTACATAATCTAAATAAATGTCTACATATGGAATATAAACATTGACCTGCCTGCATCATGGAGAACAGGATTTGATCTTTAAAAAAAACTTCTGCTTAAGTAATTTTGTTTATTTACAAAATAACTTATTTACACACAAATAATAACCTATGGGGTAAAAAGCACTGAAGTAAACTTAGAGATCATAAAAAACCCATCCGTCCATTTTCCATCAAGAAAAGGACATGTAATTCCCACGATATGATCATGGATGGATGGATGGAGTGTGGGGGGTTAAAATATCTTCCATCACCTGATCCCAGTGGAATATTAATTTTCTATTTCTACAGATGCAGGTTAGCCACTTTTATAAGTCCACTCATCTCACTTTTTATTTTTGACCAACGGTCAAGTTATCTGCAGTCTCTTTTCAAATGATTTCCACATCTTTCTTTCTAGAGGAACACTCAGCATTTTAAGAGCTGAGTCATGCAGTAAAAAACAGATATGATGCGGTGGTACCCCAGGGTTCTGTCTTAGGGCCTATTCTGTTCCTTGTGAGTATATTTCCTTTTGGATGGATAATTATGCTTGTTAAAAAATATTTCCTACTTTGTTGTAGTGTGTGTGCTACCCACAGAATTTTATGAGTGTTTTTTTCCCCTGATCAACTTCTTTACTGGGATAAAGCAGTGTGATAACCATCTACAACTCCAACAAGTAAAAGCCCCAAATCTTTACCTCTCATAGGAGCTTCTTCCTCTGTCAAGGTCTACATTGAGTCTTCATTTGGTGTTGAAAATGTTCAGAAACCTGCTTAAAGGTTTTTATCTCACTCTCATAAAACGCATCCAGTGAACCAATTTTAGCTTCTCTGTACTGGTTAGTTTATTACAGTACAGGGAAGCTAATAAACTAGCCATCGTAAATGCTTCATGTTGCATATATGAAGCAACATATGAGAATTTAGCCCTGCTATAGCTGACCTAGCTTTGGTAATATGGAGAGGCTGACTTTATTGTTTCACCTTCAACTTTCCCAGTCAGAATTCGAACTCCAGGGGGCGCTCTTGTTGTTTCTCCGACTGGAAACTCACAAAACAAAAGGAACGCGCTTCCGTTCTGACCTCCGTGGCGGCCATCTTGGATACTAAACTTCGAGCTCAGTGTTTCCGACTATCAATGAATGTCTCCTTTAGATAAAAATGGAAAATCACGTCCACGTTTCACCTGCTGTCTTGGCCATTTTCAGTGCGGCCGCCTCGGACTCACCATAGCGGGTATCTGCCTGTTAATCTCCCGGCCTGCAGTGTTTTAAAAGACCAAAGCGCGACCCATGTTTGGAGGCCCTGAGTCCTCGACGCGGCCGTCGCGGGTTCGACCCCGGACCCGACGATATTTGCCGCATGTCTTCCCCCCTTTCCTGTCAGCCTACTGTCATATAAGGGACACTAGAGCCCCAAAAGACCCCCTGGAGGGGTAAAAAAATAAATAAAAAAGAGAGAGACTGTTGAAAATGGACTAATATAACTGTGTGTGTGTCACTTTAAGAGTTCAGGAAGTTCTGAATAAGCTTTACTGTGAT
>CAEFZX010011755.1:0-31397 GCA_903066825.1 Alfaro cultratus | reverse complement strand
TGTATTAAAAGTGTCATGATTTACCGAATGACACTTTATGACAACAGTCATAAATATTCATGAAGACTTACTCATGTTTATGACAGTGTCATGACAATCTTATTCACAACCCGTCAAAGTGTTGCCAGACAAAACTATCACTAGATCTTTTTTTGGGGGGGAAGATGAATTTACTTTTGCATAGTATGTATGGTCCTGTGGCCCCACAGGATTTATACAGTCATACTCAATAAATTAGAGTCTGTGATACAGCGAAACTCATTTGACAGATTGAAAGTAGCTTTAGAAAATTAGCAACCTATAAGCAGGTGTTAAATTGTTCTTTTCATTAAGCCCACATTTCTGCATTAAAGTTTTTTTATTGGTCCAATGTGATATTCTAATCTTAAATGTCATGTTTTGATTATCTGCAGGTGGAAAATCATCATAATTAACAAAGGTTTAAGAATTAGTGCGTCTCACTTGGTGAACTGAGTTACTAAAATAAATTAGCTTTTCGATAATATTTTGATTTACTGAAAATGAGAGAGATGTATTCAGCTGGAATCTGATAAATGAAGTCTGTGTGAAAGTTATTGCACCATCTATTTGACTTTCTGTATCAAATAGTAAATCAACATAAAAATCTGACTGAATATTAGTAATAACTGATGCGATTAATTACCCGTCATCCCTTTACAGGTATCCAACTCAACAAGACATCAATATTGGTGAGGAAGGGGTCCTCTCTCTAAGAGTTACCTTTTAATAGTTTGGTTTTTTAAGATACATTCTTACTGAAAGACATAGAAACATACAGTAGTGCACTGCTACATTTCCCACATTGAACAACCTATCATATACAAAGTGCTCAGGACAGGACTGGTGGTGTGTGTACAGTGTATTTCACAAAGTTTATTCGCTTGTGCTGGAGTAACAAAGTCGAACTCCTCCTCTCCCCTCTTTACACAAGGAAACTGTGAGTTTACTGGGTGCCAATTAAAACAAAACAGGAATAGATATCTGCTGTGTGTGAACCATGATGCATGTGTGTGCTTGATTCTACCAACAGCTGAAGCTTTTACCGTGTTGAAAACTCACTGAAGTCAACGACTCACTGAGATCTAGTACTGCGGAGGAGGAAGGGATGTGTCTGGTTTTGTTGCTTGATCTGCAAAGTAACGTTTCCTGTCCCCGATAGAAGTGGTCACGCCCCCGGTGGAACAGCGACAAGCAGAAATGGCTCAGTGGTACAAAGTTGATTGGCAGGATAAAAAGTGCAGAAGACACGAGGCGTGGCTGGGGTGAACAAAGGAAAAAAAGCTTCCACATGTTTGAGTCAGGATTAGATTAACTTTAGACTCTTTAGAGAGAATGATCTCTGCACTGTAGAGGATGTCCTGCAGGGGGAGTGTTTCTGCTCCGCTCTGTGGTATGAGTGTGTGTCAGTGTATGTGTGTGGGCCCGTGACTCGGTCAGTCGCTCAGACCACCGTGGCAGGTCTGCGGTCCATCTCCTCCTCCAACTTCACCATCTGCTGGATGTCCTTGGCCTTTGGGGAGATAGAAAACAGTGACTCAGACACAGATGTGACTGGAATGTGGAAACTCAAACATTTTGCAGAGAATTAATCCATCTTTTTCTACAAATTCCTGTTTACAATCTCAGTCTGCGGTTTACGACTCTCGCATAAGTTGTTTCACTGTGCAGATTATCAGAGTAAAACAAATCCTTTCATGCTAGTGATAATTGTCACAAAATGTCAACAGATGGATGTTGTCACATGCTATGAATGTAAATGATTGTGAGCTGGAATGAAAACACATCCCATCAGGTTGAGAGCTGGCTTTTTTTTGCTTCGTAATGGCTGGTGAGTCATGGTGATAAATGAGTCAAGCTGCTAGTTGGCATGCCTGACACCTTCAAGTGCTGCAGACTGAAAAGGCAGGATTGGATTTTACAATAGAGGAGTTTCTTTTCTTTTAAGTCGTGCCACTTTTCTGCTTTAATTTGTATAGTCATTTCAAATACTCGGGGGGCTGAGAGGGAGGCTACATCAATGAAAACAAAGTAAAATTTTGAGGAGGCTCTCCAGATATCACCACAGACAGACAAAAGAGATGCACAAAGGGAAACATGCCCATGAAATGAAGCACAAAGCTGGTGTCAGAGGTAGATCTGACAGATGATGATGCCTACCTTGAACCTGTTTGTTTGCATGGTGTAATTTCAAAAGCTGTGACGGAAGAAGCAAATCATAAAACAAAAAATGAGCATACATGTTAGACATGTACAGATATTGTGACAGATGGTAAAAAAAAGGATATGACCTCACCCAACATCCCTCACATTTTTGCACAACCATGGTAAAAATTCCCATTCAAATTACAAAAATCCAACCTCTTGTATTACATTTATTATTAGGATAAGTGTTAATGTTTTTAATCACTGCTACCAAAAACAATCCCTACAAAATTGTTGTAGCTGTAGTATTTTTATGTAGTCTTTATGAACTGATTGAGAATCTTAGACTGACATGACAAACTCTTACGCTTTACCTCTGGAAGATTTACAGTAATCATTCAACTTAACCAAAATGTTTCTCGTGACAATAAGTAAAGCTAAGATAGGGTGATACCAGCAAAAGCATGCAAAACTAGGTAGTAAGCACTTATTAGAGAAGTTTAATTGCAAATATAAAAACCTTGTTACTGAAAACACTCTGTTGATATCCTATAAGCAAGTTTGGTTTTCCACTTAAAGCTACAGTTTGTGAAATTCAGGCTCCTTTAGTTCATTATCATCTGCTTACCTGCTCGTTGTGCTTCTCCAGTTTGTCCAACTGCTCCCTCTGATTTTTCTCCAGCTGCTCCATCTCCTTCTGATGTTTCATAGCCAACTGGAAGCGAATCAGAACATGAACATTTCATGACTGCAATACAAAATAATCTAAAGACTTACGTGATAGCAATGCTTTAACTTGTTAGTTACTTATGAACATTGTCCATGATGCTATAAATGTATATAAAGTAAAACTTTTTACTACCGTTTGTTAAGAAAGTAGTTTATGTCTATATACATCATAGCAAACATACCCTTTTCCTCTCATCCAAAAACTTCTTGGTGTTGCTGCTGTTTAACTCCCGCACTCTCCTGAATGACAAAAGCATTCACCTCATAAGAAAAATAAGCAATCTTACGGCGCTTTGCAAAAATATTTCTTCTCCAATGGAATGATTTATTTTTTTTAAACAGATAAATACTTTTGTAAGGCTTTGCATTGTGACCCACCTCTCTCGCTCTGCCTTGTTTTTGATACTTTTGTCTTGGCTGATTGCTTTACTGTTTTCCATGGACATCTTGGCCTGGTTGGCACGCATCTCTTTGCTTTGCCTGAGTTGTACATTTCCAGAAAAAAAAGGACTAAATGCTACTGTGGCTCCTCTACTGCGTTTAGTAGAATTCTGAGGCCATAGCAAGTGTGTGTGTGTCTGTCTTACCTTTCATGAATGAGTTTGAGCTGCAGGGTCTGCTGCTCCTGGACACTAGAAAGGAGCTTCTTGAGGTGCTCACACTGCTGGGTAACATGACTGTCCTTCATCTCACGCTCTTCGCTGCTGTGACTACTGATCAGCTCCGACCACTCCTTAGTGTGTTGTGCTGTGATGTCTTTCACCTGCCCACACACACACACACACACACACAGACAGCACGGTTGAGTATTGATTGTTTTCCAAGTACGACAATCTCTAGGAGACATATTAGTTTTTGATACCTTTGCTTTATGATCTGTGGTGAGAGTTTGGATCTTATCTTCTGTCTCCTTCTTCAGCTCTTGGCAGTTGTTCTCCCTGTCGGTAAACAACACAGACGTGAGAATCAAAGTCATATGGAACCTGCAGATTCACACTCACCGTCTGCCTCCTATGTTTTTACATAATAATGATCTTGCTTGTCTCATGGTTGTTTTCTTACCCTCGTTTCTTGATGGCTTTCTCCAACAGTTTCTCCAGATTAGTCTTTTCCTTTTCATGGAGGGACACCATCTTATCCACCTGAGTGCAATGGGCTTTCTGCATTGCATTTTGATCCTGTTGTGTACATAGAGTAAAACCATAGGTGGATGGACGTTTGCCTTTTGCATCTCTATAGCTTTGATTTAACAGCAACATTTGAACCGAAACAAAACAGGCAAGATTAACTGTTGTCATCATCTTTCGGTCAACAGATGTGTCCAGCTGGTGCTAATATTCATATGTTGCATAACAAGAGTAATACCGTGATAATTAATGAGGTAGCGTGAATCAGCTAGCATCCACCAGGGTCTCCATGGAGATAGCTGGCCAAAACAGAACTTTAGCAAGTCTAATTTCTTCCTAATCATTCATCACGTGGTCGTCTTCTGTTTGTTTACAAGTGACTGTCTGCGTTTCTGTGAGCAGGCAGAAGATGAAAGGGTGCAACATTTCCCTTGTTCTGCTCCTGAGCTTCAATCGCCATCAGGAATAAGCAGAAGACACTTTGCATTACCAACAAACTCCCACCTACCTTTGAGTGTTTCTTCTTTAAAGCGATGAGCTCCTTCTGCTGCTTTTTAATCAGCTTTAGGTAGCTCTGCAGAGAGAAACACAGATGTAAGGTCGTCTTATGCTGGCCATAATGAGGGCTGACACTGAACAGAGCAGAGTAATACTATGTACAAGGCCTTACAAAAATATTCCTACCCCTTAATCTTTCCCACATTACAACCTCAAACTTCAGTGCATTTTTGGTGGGATATTGCAGCTGTTTTTCCAAGCAACACTTTTTAAAAATGTATTTTCACTTTTATCTTCTCCATGGAGACTAACACATACACGTTTAACTAAAAAACCTTGAATACTTTTTGTCGTTTAAGATACAAATTTAGGCCATCACAACCTCCTAGGTTTAGCTTTCAATGATTTTAAGTTGAACTGAAGCAGAAGAGCTGCAGCAGCTTCTTTAGGTATTTTTATGACGAGACAAATCTAGAAGGCGTTAATTATTAAAGAGTTTATAACAAACTTAAGTCTTAAGTGATTTTATTCCCATTTTAGTGTTTAACCACTATAAAATTGTCAAAAGATGTCTATGGTGTTTGAGCTATAAAACACTAAGATAAAATTATGATTTGATTCTAATTTTTTAAATCACATTTTGTACTCCTACATAATAACCTGGGTTTCATACCAAACAATGGAAACTCAACCTAGGTAGACCAAATGTTCAGGTTAGTTCAGCTGTGGAGAAAAAACCCCTCATTAACCCAACGCACAAATGCTTCTTTAGCAATAAACTAACACAAAGTAGGGCATAATTGCTGGTTCTCAAATTTTTTGTTGTACTAAAAGATCTAAAATGTGAGACATAAATATTTATTTAGCCCCTTTTACTCTAACACTCCTTCATAAAATCCGGTGCAACTAATTGCCTTCAGAAATAAGCTGTGTAACGTGATCTCAGTATAAATCCATATGGTTCTATGAAGGCATGTGAGGTTTATTAAGAACAAACAGCAACACAGAAGACGCAGCAGAGAACTTATGGAGAGGCTTAAGGTGGGATTGAGCCATAAATCAATACTCTAACAAAACATTTTGAGGTTTGAAGTAATGCGGAAAAATGTGGAAAAGGTTAAGGAGCAAAAGTCCTTTTGCAAAGTATTTTTACTTTAATTAGGCATTTTTAAAAATAATCTTAAATCCTGAAATCCACATTAATCACAAATCTTTCAAAAGTGAAGCAGATGTTGACTAAACCAATACAAACCTTCATTTGCTTTAAGTCATCAATGCTCACATTAGGCACAAGCGCAGCATCTAAAACAGCAGCAAAAAAACTCAGTGTTTAGAATAAAAACAGGGTGCATATCTTTAAAAAGTCTAAGAATTCAGTGTTTACCCTTCTTGTTCTCGTTTGTGTTGTTTTGGATAGAATTGGAGGTCTGGGCCATATCTGAGCTGGCTTGTTGTGTCACACTGGCTTTCCCTGTATCTCCTTTTCCCTTTCCCTTCTTGTCATTCTTTGAGCTTCCATTGGGAACATCTGCTATGTCATTCTGTTAGACAAAGGATGAAGTTAAAATAGGAAGGTGTTTTATTGTGAAAAGGCAGTTACTATTTCCATTTGTTATGTGTACCGTGTCGATCCCCAGGGCCTTCATCTGATCGGCTCTCTTCTCTGCTATCGTCAAAAACTTCTTTGGATCTGATAGAGCATCCACAATAGCTGCATGCAAAAATATTGAAAAAGTGCAATTGTAAAAGTTCACTATCCTTAAGATGAAACAAGTGAATAAACAGGGAGGGGGGAGAACAATAATATCAAGTGAAGAGGATTCAATTTTGAGCAGTGCTGTACTGGATAGGGAGAGAAGCTAATAGTCTCAGTAATGGCTCCACACTCAAAGCCTCTTGGCTTTATTTAATGGCAACTCCAATTGTCCAACTCATTTGTATGCTTGTGCCCGTATGGAGCAGTCTGCAGATTTACTTTCGTCATCATTTGTGCCGTGCCATTACTACAAATGTTAAAGCCAACCCGCCTGGGGCACAGGATGAGAAGAGACTTGCTAAACTTTCCATTTCTCCCCTGCTCTCCCTGTAGGCTACAGACGCCTTTTTATTATCAGCTATGAATAATCTGAGGGGAGTTAAATATTGCAAGTCAGAATGGGAGCCACCTGTAGTTCTCTGTTCAAAAATAAAACACTTCAAGTGAATAAATGTGGTGCGAATGTGTGTGTAATCCTGTTGCCCTCACCTCCGAAGCCGTCGGGCACGTAGGTCTTGAGGATGATTTGGCAGAAGACGGTCGGCAACGACAGAGGGTTGTTGCCTTCATTCCTCAGTGAGATGTGACGGTAGCCAGCCTGCAGGCCGTCCAGAGGCAGGATGCGTTGGCCGATCAGCTTGTTATTGTCGTCGTACACTGCGATGCGCAGCACCGCCAGATCTGGTAAGATTACCTAGAAGTTGGGATGTTAGGAGAAAGGTTGGGAGGGAGGAAAATGTTTATTTAAATAATGGTGTGAGAAACACAGAGAGCAAATAGTGAATAAAATCAAGCAGCCGAACTTAATTTACAGTAGTGAGTCAAGGATGGAACAGGGGACATTACATGAAGAGATGGAGAGCAGTGCGCTACCGATGAAGCCATGTGTTGTGATCAGTGTGTCTTTAGAAAAAACAAACAAACTAGGGAATAAATGTGTTAACTGGTTCTGTGTTGGGAGATAACTGCTCATAAAAGGAGGATAAATGGATACAAAGAAGATGAAGCTGGAGATCACGGGTGGGAGGCACCGTGTGTGTATGCTTGCATTTCCATTGACACAGTATGAGTACTGCTGATGTGTACTGTTAGCTCAGTCATCTTGACAGCAGTATGTAAGCACTGAATGTACAGCAGCATCTACAGACATTTGTAAGCATGGACGTGAAACGAGAGACCCGGCAGCAGCTCCGGGTATGATGGCCCTGCTTTGATAGCAGTGTGTGTGTATGTGTGTGTGTGAGAGAGAGAGAGAGAGAGAAGGAGAGAGTAAAGCAGCACTGCGGCAGGGTTTGATGGATGGTGTGTGTTAGAAAGCTGGAGTCACAGTCATGGCTGAGAGACTTCCTATTCTGCTGAGAGCAGCACTATTATCTACACATTACTCCATGGCTTTCTGTCTTTGAGTTTCTTGTTTCTCTTCTTTATCTGTAATTATTTTTTTCTTTCCATGTTTCTATGTCATTTATTTTATCCTCATTTCCATCTTCATCTTTGCTCAGACACAAACTAACGTACGCCTCACATTTTGCCCCACATTGCCCAGCGTTGTTTTAGGATACTAGAAATAAAGACCTGCAAAAGGCTTGCTAATGGGGTTGGTTTACCATCCAACAGGAGGACAACCAGATCAGGATCAGCTCAAGCTTTTAGGAAGTTTATTTGCGAAAATACTTTGAAAACCCCGGCGCTGATTCCTTCTACTACAAAATTATGAACCATTTTGTGTTGGTTTATCACAAAATCCCCTAAAAATTCGTTGAAAATTGCCCTGTGATTTGGAGGATTTTCAAGGTCTGGAAATGAACTATTTGTATTTATGCCCTCTCTCACTGTGTAAATATTGTATACATATGTAAACCAATTCTTTCTTCATTCTTCCCCTCCTTTCAATTTGTAATAATACCACTAATAGATGGTTGTGATATATTTAGCAGCGAGAAAAGATCACAACTGGACAAGTCTGCATGCTTAAGGTGCTGGATTTTATGTACTAGTGGGAGATGAAGAGTTTGCAAAAGCTGAATTCATGGATGTAATATAGTGGATCAGGAGTAAATTGATAGTAAACTTTTTGATTTTGATTTTAAAAATGGACATAAAAAGTTAATATTTTTGCAAGTCTTTGCAAGAACAATGCAGACTAATTCTAGAATGACAGTATCTATTATTGCTTCCCTCTCATGTCTTGCTTCATACCTTTCTGAAAACAAAGGGCTCTTCATTGTAGGCTGGATTCAGTCCATTGTTCATCACCATGCGTGTGCGGAACTCTTTCCTAATTGTATCCGTAGGCAAGCCGTACATATCAACTTCAACGTATGTGCCAATTTTTTTGTCAGACAGAAACTGTCCTGAGAACACCTGAAATTTAGCAGGAAAACGCAACTTAATGCAGATTTTTACAAAGAAATGTTAGTGAGGCTAAAAATAACAAACATGCTGCTGTTCCTGTTGTAATAACAGCCGCCAGTATTCTGGTGGGCTAACCTGGACGCTGCAGGTTGCTGCAATGACGCCATCCACCGGTGTCTCAGAGAACGGGTCAAACGTCCTGTCTGACCGACGCATGAAGTCTGGCTTCAGCAGGTACCTGAGCACAGGAACAACAAAATCGCCTATGGGTAAACTCACTGAATACTAATATTTTCAAAATCACACATTTCTACCAATATCGGAGAGAAAAGAATAATTAGGCACTCCACATTAGAAAATATTAATAATGATAGTTGTCTGCAAATGTCCTGCTCTCCTCACAGATGACATTCCTAGTATTAGCAGTACAATCCCTGCCCTCAGGGACAGTATTAGCCGAGGAATGGAGACAGCAATGGGAGGAGGAAGATGTAAATGAATTCAGAGACAAGTGAAAGGCAGCGTCCTTTTCCAAAGCACTTATTGGCTCTCAGGGGCAAGTAGTAGCTACTGGCAATAAGTAATGAGATGTGACAAGTTGTAATTGATGAGCCTTAGAGAGAGGGAGGTGGAGGAGGGGGCTCTGCTCTCACCCACAACAGCCGTTGTACTCAAACTTTCCTTGGTTCAGCTGCATGGCCAGATCTGAAAGAGCACCGGGGAGAAAGAATAGATTTTAATAGCAAGCTCTTACATTAGAACCACAACAAATCTAAAATTCTGAAGGTATAAACCCAACATGCAAACAATAAATTAGAGTAAGTAGAGATGTTTTAGGTTTTTGTCTGAAAAGCAGAGAGAGATTTATTTCTTTAACATCTCTGCTCTTAAATAATCTACTTTCAAGAGCTCCACCTCCTGTGTAAAAGGCCTCCAGCTCTTGCACATGCCCTGCATACAGCGGGCCATATGGTCAAGCCTCTTTTGCTTCCAGATACAGAGCAGCAGCTGCTGTTCAATAGGCATAACTCACAATATATGTGTGTTTATGCACAATTTAAAAATGTTAGTTTCATAAGAGACTTGCACACTCAAAAGCTGAAAAACAAACAGGAACAACTGTGGAGACAAGGCTAATACATAAAGTGTCAGCAGGTTGGTTGTGTTAATATTTGCACAAGACTCAAACAAAACTCTGTTTGCCTTATAGTTCTTCCTAGCTAGGAATGTAAACCTGAAAGTAAGTACTGCATATTGATTCATGTAACAAGAAAATGAAAAACTTGACAGTATGATGCAAAGCCAAATGCTCCTCTTGAACTTTTCCACATTTCCTCATGTAGCAAGTACAAACTTCAAGAATTTCAGCAGGACTTTTTGTAGTAGACTGAAACAAATTAACATGCAATTGTGACGTGGAAATAAAATTATATATGGGTTTTCATTTTTAACAATGGACTCTACAGGATCTGTTTGTATTCACCCTCCCAGAGTGACTTTTTTGAAGGAACACATTTTACTGCAAATACAGTGAAGCTTTGCACATAGAGACATAAATTCGAGGATCATTGACCTACTGGAAAATTAATTTCCACCCCAGTTTTAAGTTTTGTGCATCATCTAAATGCCGCTTTTTCCATGTATTAGTTCTGTTTATTAACTGACCAGGTCCTCTATTGCTTGTATAGAAAAACATCCCCACAGCATGACACTGCCACCACTAGGAGTGAAACAGAACTTCTTAAGGTTTTCTTCAGACAATTTACTTTTTTCCACTCTTTCATAAAAAACAAGAGTCATATTAGCTACACTAGATTTTATTCAGGGGTATCAAAGTATAGCAGGCTTATATACACTTGATGCACCTTTTAACTTTTTTTCATAAATAAGGATCAGAAATCTTGTCATTTTTCTTCCATTTCACAGTTATTCATTGTATTGTCTAAGTTTGTGGTTGTAATGCAGCAAAATGAAAAGTCAAGGCACTGAAAATCAAGTAATGTGATTTACGTGAAAGTGATAATATTGACAGTACATATAATAAATAACATGCAGCATAAAACATTAGTTTACATGTGAAGTCTGGACAAAAAGTATTATCAAACAGATTTTAATTCAAACTGAGTGCATATCACCCTCTTATTCCTTTCTATCATCTTTAGCAGCTGATTAGCGTATCCTCCTTCAACCACATTATGTGCATAAGATACCATAACATCAGAGGTGCTTTTCTATATTTCGGGAACACATCAAATACACACGTGTGTGTAAGAGAGGGAGAGGTCAGAAGTCCCATGGTGCATGCTGTGGTACCTGGGGTCTGGAAGTTGAGGGAAACCATCTGGCAGCCTGCGTTCCAGAAGATCTGAGGCATGTAATTACTGGAGTCCACCCTGCCTCCTTTGGGGTAGATACGGCTCATCTGACGCTTGTTGTAGCTGCACTGATGCTCAGGAAAATTTCAAAAGGGATTAAAAAAAGAAGGAGAGCATGTGTGTTTCTGCACATGTAAGTGTGGGGGGTGTGATTAAAAATGTGTGCATGTCTGTAACAGAATGCACAAGATGGTTGAACAAACAAACATAACTTAGCAAGACAAAGCTTGAAACGCTGCATGTTCTGTTTGAACAGAAAACAGAAAAATATGCAGCTGTAGTGTATCAGGAACCAGTGATTTATGAGATCTCTATTTAGTTTAAAGAATGAAGGTATTCTTAGTAGTGCTGATCATGATATCATAAGGCGTGTCCATTAAGTTTTTCAAATCTAAAGGAACAGTAATCTCAGTGGCTCAAAGGATACTTGACAAACTCGATGGCGTTAGTCTTCAGATAGCCCAGGCCCACTGACTCATTAAAGGATGACATGTTGTGGTGGATATTCCTCTCTGAAACACACAAAATAGGACCAGAACTAGTAAAATCAGGCTCTTTGCCATGGACTTTGAGGCTGTTTTTCTGCTCTCCACATCAGTGTACAGAAAACAGAAAACTAACCTGTAGAAGAGGGAAAAACTGTAATGATCCTCACCTTCTGCAACATCAAAACCCTGGAACTTCACCGGCTGTGCATAGTTGACCATGGCTGAGAGATATGGGTGGATATTTGTGGTGGCTGACTCATATTTATATTGCGCTATTAGAGCCTCCTCAGAGTCCTCTGCCACGTCTCCACCCTGCACACAACAGAGCAATAGTTACAAATTACTTACGATGTACATAAATATCTTCCAAAGATCTCTACAAAGTAAGGAGAAACATTGGCGGGTTCTTGCCTTTTTGTTGTTGTCTTGATCAGATGCCTCAGAGATATCTGTGGCATCTGTTGCTTCAGAAATCTCTGTGACCTCATCATCAGGTACCTGGGGGGAAAAAAGGTCCAGTCATGAGGAGCCCTGTGATTTTTACAAATATGGATAATCTGACTTCTTGAATTGTATACACAAAATAATTCAGTTGGCGTTTAAATTAAGTCAATATATTTAACAAATTTTTTCTTCCAATTTTTAGACAATTTTATTCCAAACTGCTGTGCAGAAAGTCTTTAGTTTGAATTTGATTTTGTAGTGTTGATAAATGCAAAAGCTTATTGTGAAACATTGGAAAATAAATAGCAAATTGAGAAAAATGTTTTTCAAATCAATCAAAAACTTTGACAGAAAACAAAATCAATATTTCAAAAAGGTGATTCTACAACATAAATTTGTCAACATTCAGGTGAGGAAGAAAAAATAGTTTATTTAAATATTGTTTAATGCTATTAACTTAGTATGTATTATTTTTCTAAATCAGTCAAAAGCACACAAATCTTGAGACAAGCATGTTGTACGATAGTTGCAGGTATATTAAAAATTCTAAGAAGAGTAACATAAATGTTTTTGCTAAATGTTTTTGTTTTTGCTTGTAAAAGACGGCGTTTCTTACAAGGAAACGCCGTCTCCTTGTAAGATTTAATTTTGGTCTCACTGTATACAAAATGATCTGAAAGTCTGTAATTGCATTCTCTGAAAAGTGCAAACTACATACAGCTTTTTGCCCAAGTCTGATCCTCAAACTACAAACTGACCTTTTTGATGCTGTTGCTGCGCTCTTCCTCTTTTCCAGAGCTGATGACGTTACTCTGGGAAACACTGTTCGTCTCTTTGTCACTGGTGACTTCTGACAGAATGCTGGGAGCCTCTGAATTCAAATCTTTATCTTCAGCTTCTTTTTCCCCTATACCAAGATACATAGTATTAAAAAAAACTTACAGTTACTCAAATGTATGTCGGCCCATTTTCTTTTAATAAACAAATTAGCTATATGGAGTTTTTCTTTTACACAGAATCAGACATTTTTCTTGGAGAACAGTGCTGGTCAGAAGGGAACATACAATTAACATGGCTATAAATGTATTAATTCAATTTCAGTGCTACTACTTGTATAACTAATAAAAAAACAAAAATGTAAAAAAAATAAAACATACAAGCTAAGCTGACAAATGCATTTTGGAGAAGCATTTTATACTCAGACAAGACAAATATTTTTTAAGCGCAACGGTGAGGCTATAAACCTTAGAATACCATAACAAGCATGGAAGGGGAAGCATGATGCTATGGGGCAGACTTGCTGCATGTGGTATTGGTACGTTGCACAAAAGAATTATTGCAGTTGTATCCTTATGTGACTGAAACAACCACTCAACTACATAATTAGAAGCTGAATATAACATTTATGGCCAAGATAATCAGTTATATCTAATATATTGACTAGGCCTGTCCAATTGATCAGTTTACACAGAAACAGTTAAAGTTGTATTCAGCTGACCGTTCTCTGCATCGTCCTCATTCTCTTCTCCCATAATGATAGCAGGAGTGTTGGTCTCGCCGGCCTCCATATGCTTCTTTAGAGCTTCAAGCTGCCCTGTGTCACACATTCACAATGTTTATAGTTTCCAAGCTTAAAAGCACTTGAGGATGAATTTATGCATCTGTACTTTATACGTACTCTGCTCCACTTCAGGTTTTAATCGCTTATTCTTTATTAGGATTTTTCTCTTCAGGTCATTTGGTGAAGGTAAAGGATGCCCAGGATCCATCTGAAGACAGGCAGAGAGAGAGATGACACAATCCCAATTCTATGACTTCTTGTTTTATATAGTGGGAAGAAATTTCAGTGAGAGAAAGAGAAAAACTTTACTGGGTAGTTCTCCAGAGGCTGCCTGAGAAGGAGGTCGCCAAAGAGCTCCTCACAGTATTTGGCCATCTTATACTGCTGTAGTTTACTGGAAACAAACAAAAATAAAATACAGTGAATAAACTGACATGCTATTACAGTAGATATGTTAAAAACAATAATGGAAAATGTACCTGCAATGATTTTCAAAGGATAAAATAACAGGATAATCAGATGTGACAAACGCCGTCTCCTTGATTGCCTGGATCACATCCTGTGGGGATGAAAACAGACATAAAGGAGTTAGGATATGCAGTTTCACAGTATGAGCACCAGGTGGCAGACAGCTATAAAAAGACAGAAAACAGCACTCATTTCTCTTCTGAATCCTCTGCTCTTCTTTGTGCACATCATTTGAAAGTCTTTTTGAGCTTGGCTGGCTTGATACATTCTTTTATGATGGTAAAAGCCAGATATTTGTAAAGACTTTTATTTATCAAACAGAATAGGTTTGGTAATCCTAACTTAAAGCAGGAAAAGTGTAATCTGATATGATGTCAGTCAGTAAAAAGGCTGTTCGTAGCTTTACAGAAGTAGAAGCAGTTATCTGGGTTCAACTGGTTATGCATCCGTGACAAAAGTGGATCTCTATGTTTGGTCCCTAAATCATCTGGAGGATATAGTAAACAAAAGCTTTCTGAAGAAATTTAAACGAGGCCTGCCAAAGTGTGCCCGGCGGTTGGAACCCAGCTTACTGATGCTAAAAATCTGCATCAATGCTAAAGTAAGCTACAATGTACTCAATAGCATGTGGAGTCACAAGCATGTTGAAAAAACATGGACTTATTCCATTCAGTATGTAAAAATTAGTGTATAAGCTAAAATTAGCCAAAATGTTAATGTTAGCCTAAATGCTGCCAGTGGCATGTGTGGTATAACTAGCATGTTGTTTTACTTTGACTTCCTTCATTCAGTGTGATAAACATGGATAATACATTTTTCAAAAATAGCTAAAAAGCTTCTTTTTTTTAGGGAAAAGGCTAGGAAAATGTTTGTGCTAATGTTAATGCACTGCCTTCTGATTTTTACTTTAGCAAAATTAAAAATCAGATGTTTACTTTGTGGCACTTGGTTACTAGAAAACGAGCTCATCTCTCAGCAACAGATCAACAACAAATACCGTTATTGTTCAAAAAACACAACATTTCTTCTGCTCTTTTGAAATACTATTCATCAAGAAATGTGGAGTTGGTGAATTTTTCAGAAAAGGGATTTTATTTTTGTAATGGGTGGCGAATATATTATAAAACAGACATTCAACACAAAAGTAAAAATCTGATTTATACTTTGTGGCAGTTCGTTACCAGAACAAAAAGCTCATCTCTTAGCAACAGATTAACAACAAATACTATTGCCCCAAAAACCTAGGATTTTTTTCTGCTCTTTTTAAATACTAATTATCTTACACTACTTATACTTAACAAGAATTGTGCAGTTGGTGAATTTTGCAGAAAAGTGAAAATATACATATTTTATTCACATTGGTGGTAAAACATTCTAAAACATATATACCTGGAACTGAGTGTTCCGCCATCTCTGTAGTTCTCTACAAGAACTACAGAGTTCTTGTAGAGAACTACAGTTCTCTGAACTACAGAACAACAGAAAACCTCTCAGTTTTCTGTTGCTATGGTAATTAATCCTCTCTGAAAATTGTCATGTGTGAGTGAGACAAAGAGGGGGAGACAAAAATCTATCTCCGTTTTGAATCCGACACAAAACAGTGTCAGTTAGAATTTGTTTAGATTTGAATTTGGCTCGTTTTTTGCTAATTACGTCACCATGATTACTCGAACAGAAGTAGTAGCCCTCATGGCAAGATGCATAGGAGAGAACACCTCTCCTATGCATTGCTGTGGCAGGCCCCAATTAATGGGCAGAACACAAGTGCACAAACCTATTCAGTAAATTCCTAGATAAAAATGTCAGAATTTGTTAAAGCAGATTGTCACAGCTTCTGTTTTTTCCTCCATCTTGGATACAGAAAGCAGAGGAACCCATCTATGAACAGAACTGACTCTTGGATATATTAGCAGGTTCTCCGCTGCTGTGGGGATTTACCTTGAACAGGATGTCTGTGCACATGGCCTTGCCGTGAGTAATGATGGGTTCCTGGTCCTCCCCTTTGCCATCCCAGCAGTCCAGCTCCACACATCTGATTTGTAAGCAAATAGAAATCTTCCTGAAGTACTCAATTTGCACAATGGACCCATTGCAAATTATAAACAGGACATTATGTATATGCATAAGCAGATTTCAGCTTATTTTACATCAATGCAGTTTATGAAGAACAGTAACTTTTTCTGAAAGTTTTGCTTATGATTGACTGACTGAAGCTGTATAAAATATGTCCTAAGTCAAACTATCAAGTCATACTGAAACAGAGTAAACATACCAGCATAAGCCTAGCACTTCAGCATGATTCAGTGGTGTGTTTTACTGTACTTTAAAGATCAGCTCTGGAAAAAATTGAGACCACTTAAAATGATCAGTTTCTCTGAATTTACTTTTTTATAGGTATATGTTTCAGTAAAATGAACATTGTTCTTTTAGACCATGAACTATCTGTGAAATTCCAAGCCAAAATTTAGTATTTATTTGCAGAAAATGAGAAATGGCCAAAATAACAAAAAAGATGCAGTGCTTTCAGACTTCAAAGTATGCAAAGAAAACAAGTTCATATTAATTTAGAAACAATATTAATGTTTTAACTCATGAATAGTTCAGAAATCAATATTTAGTGGAATAACCATGGGGATTTCAATGGGGTTCAGTGTAGTGGACTCTTAATTTTTTTCAAAGCTAATGTAAAATCAATAAATGGCATTGATTTTAATGCATCAGGTTCAGACTGAATCAGGAAATGCTTACTCTTAAATTTTATAGGCAGATAAACATGCCTATTCATTATGCTTAGACTGTGTCACTGTGTAATACCTGCATCCAGACAGCAGGACCTGGCGGTACATCTCCACTGATGACTTCCCTCCAAACTGTCTTCCTGTCAGGTATGTATTGTGGGAGGAGCTGATAAAATAATGAGCCAAAGGCTGATCCATGTCTTGGTACAGCTCTAGTCTGTCCAGGAACACCGGAGCATTTTCGTCTGACATGAGGTACCGACAAAACCCGTCACTCGACATGCAGCCTAGGAGGAGGAAGACAAGATGAAGATGGCTTTGTGATTATAATAAATTAGCCAGTTTTAAATTCAATAAATACCTGTTTCTGTAGCTTCAAGATTACACAGGCAGATGGCAGCAGAGGCAAAGAAAAGTCTGTCTCCAGATTTCATTCACACATTGCTTTTACCTTTTTTCTTCAGCTCTTCGTCCCTTTCATATTTCTCAATGATCTGCATGGCTCTTTTGGGGTCGTAAAATGGAAACAGAATCTCATTTAACCTCGGGTCGCGTTGGTTCTGCAGAGCAAGACACGAGCACAGGTGTACATCACATGTACGTTACGTCCAGATCCTCCCAACAGAAACGCTTCTTAAAAAACTTGAAACTACCATGCATGTCAACACTTTCAGTAGAATTTAAAACTCAATTCATATCAAGGATTAATTTTGTGCAAACTATTGGAGAACTTCTGACTTTAATTTCAGATATTTCTAACACTAGTATGTCTTCAACAGGATGGCATTTAGATCGTAGGGCAAAACCAATCGCTACAAAAATAAGTGCAGAGTTAAAAATGATTCATAACAAGGCAGTCATATGTGCTGGAAGGGTTGAAAGCAGCTCTAACAAGACGTTACAGTGACAGAGCACATTCTTGTAGGCAAAGTGGGAATGAATCCAGCTGAGTCCAGAGCATGGAGCAGCACAGACATGACTGGACAGCAGATGCAACAAGCAGGTATTCAGCCACACACAGGAGGACGGCCGTAAAACACAGACACACAGCAGGAAGCGAGATGAACCAAGCCGGACGCAACAGGATGGAAACCTCTCCTCCTGTTGTCATGACAACACCAATCAGACAATGGGAGGCAAACCTCGCTAAGGGAGAGCAGGAGGAACAGGACGAGAGGGGGCATGCAGAGTTTGGTAGCTGGTGGAAGTTGCCCCTCCAGGCAAGCTGAATGTTGTTTAATTGGGTTTTAATGATGGGCGTCGTGTTGGAGGGCAACTTCTATCCACAGCAGGAAGGGAAGAGGAGGCGGGGGGGGGGGGGAGGCAGCAGAGAGGGGCTGGCTGAAGCCAAATACACAAAGAAGTTAATGAATGATAAAGAGCTTACTTCATTCAGAAAGCTGACTAACTGGTCTACAGTTAAATAATCTGTTTTGTTCCCATTGCTGCAAAGGAATTATTGGAAAAGAAAAAATATTGTTATAACTCTTAAAACGGACATCCACACACTCATCCACACAGTCAGTTAAAATTAGAAAGTGTTTTGTGATACACTTTTAGTCCAAATTTGTTAAACATATCTCTTTATGTTCGAATGTTGCCAGTAGGTTGATCCTAATTCAGTGCTGAACTGAAAGCAGGTTAGGCTGTCCAGGCATAGTTAGTGTAGCAGGAGCAGAAACATTTATCCAAATCATACTGTCACCCAACAGTTCTCACTTTTATTTTAGAGTAGATTATTGAAACAACAGTGTTATTTTTTTAATTTTTCTGTTGATCCGTTCTATTCCTGATTATGCTCAAAGTCAGTGAACATATTGGCTACACAAACAAGCATGCAGGAGAGTTTAAAACAGGACAGCTTACATTTTCTTGAAGAGCTCCTCTATATCTGTGCGAGGGCAGATCTTCTGTGTCAGCGCGTAGAAAATGTCAAAGGTGAAGTCTGAGGGTTCAATCTCGTCATTCTGCAGCCATGTACAGAAACATCACACACTTTAAGATTCATTGCATAAGAAGTGATCAAATGGAAGTACCTGGCTCTCGCTTTTACCTTTCCACTGGGAAGACCTAGATCCTTCAGAGCCTGAAAGATCCCTTTCTCTGTCTTCCCTGATGCAAAGGTTCTTGTGATACTAAGAAGGAAAGGAGAAAGTTATAATTAGCAAATCAAAGAAAGAGTTCTCAGACACAAGAAATGGTTTATCTTCCAGCAAGACAACAGTGATATACGTACAAACAGGGCTACAAAGCATATTTATATCTTATGCAAAGTTCAAACCCCCTAAAAGATCTTTTAGGGAACAAATGCTCTATAACATATACAATGTTTAAATTAAGCTATTCTACAAATAATTGGCAATAATCTACTTTTTTATAAAACAGTTTGAAATACAGAAACAACTTTCCTTCACCTTTACAATTTTGCACTGTTATATTGGTCTGTCACATAAATTCCCAATAAAATAAACATTAGGGCTGCAGTGATACAAAAGGTAAAAATAGCTAAAAGTTTAATAAAAATACTTAAGCAAGGAACTGTGAAACATGTTCAGAAATGCATAAAAATGATTCTTACCCTCTAACAGGGATCTTCCCGTTGACATTGGTCAAGAAACACATCCTCATCCAACTAAATAAGTAAATTTGAAAGCACACAAAAACAAAACCAATCAAAGAAAAGTTCAAAAAGAGGTCCTGAGTATAAGCCCATAGACTTTCCAGGCGGATCAATTTCTCTATAAAAACTCCAGTGTAAAGGGTTTACAGAGTTTCCCAGTATTTGGAGGCTGAAAAAGCAGCATAAATACACTCACTGTTTCTTGAGGCATGTCATTGGACACACGTTGTTGGCCTTAAAATTGTGGATCACCGACCTCAAACCCTCAATCCATTTCTGAAAACAGCCAAGCGTAAGTATTAAAAATTACACCTGAGCACACTGCTGCCCCCTACAGACAGTGACCCGCAAATAGAAGACAGTGCAGGTCCTAATAAACTGTCATTAAAAACGAGAAAAAAAAACTCAATTTACACAACATGGGCAAAACATCGTAGAAATGTACTAATTAGTTGAAATTAAAATTAGACAATTTTCTCTTTATTACCTACTTGTCACAGGTTGAATACTAAAAAATATCATGTAATGTCACATACTTATCCTGAGTTGAGTAAATATCAGATGAATGTTTAGGACTTATACTTTGATGTTTCATGATTCTCTGGTGGATTCAAAAGCACTTTCTCTGTTAAGGATCCCACATTGCTCTCTTTTATGTGCTGCAGTCCAGAGAATAAAATAAGAACCAGTCCAATCGGATTTGGCATGCCAGACTTTTAAAAAAGATTATATAGTGGTACCTCTTCTTCATGTACAATAATTTCCAAAGTGTGGCAATTGAAAATCACAAAATACTTGGGTGACAGTTGGAGCTCATCTAAAATCTAAAACATGGCGGTAACAAAATGTGAAAACTATCAACAGATATTTTGGTGGAAGTTGCTCCTCCAGGCAAGCTCTTCTGTATCTTGTCTCAACAAGATACAGAAGAGAAGTGACAGAGAAAACGATTCACTCAGATGCGTCTATTTATCACAATGACTCAAGGCCGTGTGTGGGAGGGGGAATATACATCATCCTGCATTCTCTTTTCTTTCATTCTTAATGAAATAGTTACTCTGTGTGGGTGCTGCTTTGGCCTTTATATACAGTAGATTACTGAATTAATTTTGGCTACACTCCAACTGCTGAAAAGCCTTTAGGATGTTTTTTTTTTTGCAACATGCTTTGTGACCCTTAGAGAATTCTGGCTTTGTGCATTATTAATCAAAGTGCCATGCAATGCAGATCAGGTGGGATGCCAACTATACTTTCTAATTGACTGAAACAGGATTATATTGTTTCCTGTTCACTCCTGTATCGGCACCATTTGTGTAACACAAAGGTTTTGAAAATAACTGAGTGCATTTACCCTGGCTGTGTCGGGGCTCTCTGCCACCATGAACATGAAGCTCAGGTTGACCAGGTCAGTGCCACTGCAGATGCAGATGATGCATCCCTCCAGGTCGGCCTCCGTCTTTCCTATGGCCTCGAACGAGGACAGGATCTTTGGGTCCTGGGAAAATAAGGAAAGATCAACAAACTGAATGCTGAACACGTCCTTGAAGGTAAGCAATGTTAAGAACGTTACAAAAAGGAGCAAAAAAGTATCCTTAAAAAGTTATTTAATGTGCCTATTGTGTGCTCTTTCCTTTGGTTTATTTTGTTTGTATTTCTTTTTAATTCCTGTAAAGCACTTCATATTGCCTTGTTGCTGAAAATGTGCTATATAAATAAAATTACATTTACCTTATTTACACATTCTAAATAATAATAAATTACAAAATGCATAAAGGAATTCTACCACATTTTTGACGTCATTATTGTGATGATTTTCTTAAATTTCTTTGAACTGCCTCCTAACTTTATGACAAAGTTACAATGTACCGGTAGCTCTTAAGTTTACACATACTTATCGGAATGAATGTCATTAATTGTGGCCCTTTAATAATGACTTTGAACAGTTATTTTATTGGGTTGTTGTTGATAACATCACATTTCAAAACATTAAAAGTTGCTACACCAGGTTGAATTTTATGTATATTTTCCTCTATACCAAAAGTTATGCACACAACCTCAAGTGTATACATGCACCCCACTAATGTCTAAATAAATATTACATTTTGAAAGCTATACTTTTTGTAGCAAACATCAGGTGTCTGCCATAAATCTGGCTGTGCACCCAACCTCGACTTTTAACAGAATTAGTAGAGTTAATATAAACTGGTTGTTTTCTGGTACAAATCTGGATTTTATGAACTATTTATTTTCAACAATATGGAAGTTTGGACCAATTCAGAATCTTAATATTAGTCTGTTCCAAAAAACAGTTTTGATGCATTTCAGTCATTGTCCTGTTGGAAACCCTCAGCTACATTCAAGTTTCAACAATCTTAATTTCCACCAGTTCCTGGAAAGTACAATCTCCAACCAGAATTATAAGAGGCAGCATGTAGTTTCTCTGCACCAAGCAAAGAGATGTTTGTCCAAATTGTGCGGGTGTATGCCTATATTTCTATGCATAATTTTCAACCTGAGTGAATTAGACGGAAAACTGCATTAAATTCAAACATTGGCTACCCATTTTACCTTAATGTTTACAATAACTCCAAAATTTAATAGCTAAAAAATGTAATTAAACTGCCAAATGATGAGTGTAAATACACTGACAGGCTGGGAATGACTATCCTTCCAGTGGAGCGTAAAAAGAAAATCACAGCATCAGTTGTCCCCCTCTCATGGTTTTAATCAGACATCAGCTTTGTCACCGCAGGAGAAACTAATGTGTATTTGTCGTATGATCGAATTAACAGCAACAGGCATTGCAGCTTTAAAATCCCAGCTGGCTATCTCATCCATCTCCTCTTCCTCATTGGATTATTTGGAACAGCTGTGTCGTCCTTTGTGGAGAATCCCTGCTATCGCCTTCCTGCCACTTACAAAACACCGTGCAGCGTTTGAACAAACACAAGGCGCTGCCATCGAGCTGCAGCATCTGTATACGTGTCGACACACACGCAGTGACCGTGAACCAAACACACAGGTTAACATCAAAACGTCTGCACCCGATCGGTTACGTTTGCAGCACTTCTCTACGCAGTCTTTTGCAGACTTTCAGCTGCTTGATGAGTTTGTATACAAATACTGATATAAAGCAGGAATCCTACTCCTAAGTTTAGAAGCATCTAATAACAGTGTCCATAATTCATACAGTTGGAATCGAGTCAAATATTACATTATAGTGAGTCGCCGTCAATAGTGCAACAAATGAATCAATATTTAATATACAGAGAGACCCTAAAGGTTCATATTTGTGTGTATCTGGCTTGCTGATTGGTTGCCAGATGCAGTGAAGAAGCAAACTGACTCCTGGTCAGAATGTCTCTTCAGAATCACCTCCTTATTATAGGAAGAGGATGTTTTTCCTTTTTTTCGTCCTGACAGAGACACAAAGTCTTATACCTGTGAGCTGTTGATCTCCTTAACCCAAAGGTTCTCTGGCAGTGTATTATTACAGAGGCACCATTATCCGTTTTTCCTCTGAGGGTCAAACAAACACAATAAGACATGATTCAAATACAGCCGGTGGGCAAACTCGTCCAGGGTTGTATCAATATTGAGGTGTTAAATATTTAATGTTTATGTATAAGTCATCAGTGAGAAGTCAGTCGGGATTATTAGGTGATGCTGAAATGTGCCACTGAAGCATTGGCTTATTTTAGACATGAATTATGCTGCTTAAAAATCAGCCTCCCCAGATTTGTTGTTTTAAACAGGAGATTCGCAGTGAGAAAACAAGCCTGTGTTGTGGGATGGGAGTGCAAGTTTCAGTGAAAGCAGAAGTGAGAAGATTGTCTTTCCAAAAAGTCTCACCTTAGGGACGGCACCGACACGGATACTGTTGATAAGAGAGCACTCGAGAACCTGGCCCTCCTGTGGGACACAGACATCGTAGGAGGGTTAAGAAAAAAACCAGAAAATAACTCCATTTTGATATTTTAGCTTCAAATGTAAGCTAACAAAAAGTTACTGCCTAAAATTTAAATTAAAACTGTCAGAGAAAACAATACCAACAAAAGTATTTAGCTAAGCTTAGCATCGTCTTGCGGTACCAATGGCAATGTCAGTGATGCCTAGACTTTACAGGTATTGCAATATTTTTGACAGAAATCCAACTGGCAATTTAAATAGATTTTTTTTCTAAACTTGAAGAAAAACCTTTTAAAATCAGAATTAGTCAAATTTGGATTAATTTTTTTAAACAATACCCAGAACAGTGTAGAGTCGTAGGTCAAGAAAATTGCTTATTTATCAGTAAACCTATAGGACTGTGTAACATTAAGAAAGAAATTGTAGGAAAAGTAAGGCTTTGACAGTTTATTTCTGTCAAAAATAAGTCATACCTTTATCGTATTAGTTAAGGCTGTAACTTTCTGCACTTTGCCAGCTTTTCTATGCTTTTGACTTATTTTTTTCAGGAACCAAAGTGCGATCTGCTTCAGGAGGGTAGACTATTTCTTGAAACACAATATAAGAAGCTTTATGACTGAAGATGGAATCTGGAGTGTCTCCTGACATAAAAAATGATAGCTGAAAGACAGATAAGAGGAAGATTGTACCTTTCCCTCACTCTTCCATGTGATAAAGAAGCCATATTCATCCACCTTCATCTGACAGTTGGGCTCAAAGAGGTATGGGTCCTGAGAAGGAGAATTGCATTTTCATATTAGAGGCTTTATTGATCAAAGAGTTTCATTTGATGTAGCCTCACATTACACAACCTGCAAGGCTTATACAATCAGACAAGAGGATGAAGCCCTAATACATTCTATAAGGCAAGAACCTTACACACACGTTTGCATGGTTATCTTTGTGGGGACTTTCCATTGACTTCCATTCATTTCTACAGCCTAAATCTTACCCTTACCCTTATCCTAGCCATTACATACCTAACCCTAATCCTAACCAAAACTCAACTCACCCATAGTCCTAAATCTAATCCCTGACCCAAAAACAGCGTTTCCCCTTGTGGGGTCTAGGCTTTGGTCCCCACAAGCAGCAGTGGGTCTCCACAAAGTAACATGTGTCAAGAAAATGGTCCCCACAAGGTATTACAAACAAACGCGCACACACACACACACACACGCACGCACGCACACACACACACACACATACAGGTGGAAACTTTTCCTTCTAAAATAATGCACAAAAGCATTCAATTTGTACAAATAGATAGTTTAATCTAGATAAAAATGATCAGTACAGTAAGAGAGATGTACAAATGTAAACATTTGGTATATAGGATTAGTGTTCCACTTCACATAAAGGAAATATAAATAGGAGTTTATCTGTATATGAATAACTTCAATACTGAATATCGAAGGCAGAGCATATGAACATTTGTATTTCCTTCCCCTCTGATCTGAGAAAAGATTAAAAGGGAAAAAAAAACAGAAGGGGGTTGATACTGAGAGGTCACTTTTCTTCTAATATTAGCAATGGGGAACAATGCCACACACACGTGCAAACGCACATCCACACGTAATGCATTATTTTAGGATGTCTGCCGCCGTTAGATACATGGCCACAAATGGGGCGACGCTGACCTGTTTAGCTGACGCGAGTCATCTGAAACCACCAGAAAATGAAGAAAACATTCAATCTTCCATCTAGGAAGCAGAGAGGCCTCTGAGAGCTCGGCTAAAAGCTTTCAATTCACTTTCATCTGAATTAAGGCTGACAGGGACTTAATTTTACAAAGTAGCCAGTTCTTTGAGGAAGATAGCAAAAGGGTGCGCTACGGCAGTAAGACCGGAAAACCTGATCTTATAATGACAAAGGAATCAAATATTCAAGGGTTTGACTTTCATCTCTGAATGGATGGATTCTGTCTTTCCTGTCCAAGATGCCACATCAATGTGTGTGTGGGTGTATACGCACAAAACTACATTTAAAATGGAAAGCACAAATCTAGAAAGTGTGGCATGCACTTGTATCCAGTCCCTATTCTTTCTGCTGTGTTTCTTGGTCTCCATGATGCCGTTTGTTCACTAATGTTCTCCAGCAAACCTCTGACAGGACCAAGCATCCGCCAAAAACCCATGCTTATGAGTTTTCAGCATCTCGCAGTTCTGGCCCGTCACTCTCTGCCTTCATCAGCTGCCAATATGAGGATGCCTGGTCCCATAGAAACCAAACACCAGCCATATCTTCAGCAATTGATTTCCTATCAGCGAGATAATGAAAGAAATACACAGAGGAAGAACCGCTTTGGCTCTTAGCATGATAAATTGCACTTTGTCTCTTTAACCTTTCACTTCCATGGCTGTGGGCTGTCAGAGAGGGAAAATACATTTGAAATGTCTCTCATAGACAAACACATTGTAATTACTGCAGATCTATAACCCATTTAAAACCTTTCCATTGTACTTCAGAACACTTAAATGATGTCGAAACAGGGAGGCAGAACCTCTATTAAAGTAGTGGAACCGCATTCTAAGTAGAGTGAAAGTTTGATTAAAATTCAACAGGCCACTTAGAACATGTGCGTATTACCTGCCTCCACCATCTGTCGCTCAGTGAGGTTTCAGTCAGTGGGGAATGTTTTTGTGTGGAAACAAAAACAAAATAATCTTTGCAGTTTAGGGTGGTTCTGTGCCTTCATAAGTGACATGTTTATGTTGTTTCAGTCGACCTAAAATGTACCCTGCAATCTTTACAAAGTTCAACTTTCATCAGTTTTGTTTTTTCAGATATAAATAATCCCATTTTAGAATATATAATTAGTCCTTAAGGAAAAAGAAAGAAAAAAAAGCAGAGGTGAGATGAAAAGCTGACCTTATTAACATTCAGGCCGGTTCCATTATGCTCTGCCTCTGCTTGGCTCAAATTTCACATCAGCAACACACTGAGGACGCTCATCAAAAATATGGCGACCCAGTTTTAATTGCTCTCTTTGACGTGACCGTGGATATGATCATGGCTCTCCACGCACGCTTTCATGCTTTCCACTGTGCTCTGAGAGGGATCCTCCTCCCCTCTCTGACAGCTGCATGGATGGAGAGGACTGAGGGGATTTCCTGGTGCATGCAGGGCGACACGCATGTCTTTCTGCTGGGGTGGGTGACACACTTTCCCTTTGCCTGTCAAATGTCCTACCTAAGTGCCCTCATTAAGTACATCAGAGGAAATATGGCCCAAAACAAGACATTTTTTTGAAGTCCGCTGTTATAATTAAACTCGGAGCATGTTTTCATCCAACTACAGTTTACCTCATCAAACCTGTCGAAGGAGGCACCTTCTTGCATGAACTCAGGCAGGTGCTTCTGCCAGTTGAACTCATAGGACTTTGTCATGGCTGCTCACAATCCTGAGACACAATAGAAAAGAAAAAGAACAGGTTAGTCTAAAAACAAAATGTGCATGACAACTGGTAGTTCTATCATGCCCTTTGACTGACACACAATCTCTCCAAGGTGAATCTCACCTCTTGCTCAATTATTGCTGGAGAACAGTAAAAAAAAAACATCTTTAAGGACTTTGAAACAGCATATCTGCAGGTTTAACCAACTCAAATGTAAGACTTTTTAAGACCAATTTAAGCCTTGTGTTTCTACAGAAAAGTACGAACTATGTACAGCAAACAGCAGATACTTCTGCACTTACCCAGGATAGATGCAAAAAAAGCTTTCTAGCTAACTAGCAAGGGGATGTTAGCAGTGAGCCATCAGTAGCATCAACCATCCAGAGTCACACGCAATGTCTGAGTATGACTCAAATGTTTGAAGTCCGGCAAGAAAAAACAACAACATATGATTACATAGTCCTGTCAAGACAAAATGTAATACCTGAGATAAACGTATCTGATGCAAACTTAATAATAATAAAAATGTAAAAAAACGTAAGACATATTAAGGCCTTAATTTTAGATAAACTAATTTAAGACTTTAAGGATGGGCGGACACCCAGTAAAACTCCCAACCAATATGACCACACAGTCACTTAAACATCTGCTCAGGAGAAACGGCTTTATAAAGTCAATTGTTTGCTTAAGGTTGGTTTATTAACATCCAAACAGGAGCCTAGCTGCACCACGCTCAACAGCAGCGACGTTTTGCCCCGACTGTTAGTACAAGGCCTACAAAGGTTATAAAATAGGTGAGAATTGATAACATGAAGGATTGATTATTACATCCATATTGTTCCCATGTGAATGACTCAACTGGGTTTACTTATGCAGTTAGTCTGAGAGGGGGCTTATTTGAAGCCATGCATATTGAACACAAGAACAGCACCCATGATTCCTGCAGCAATTGATCAGGTCAATGTAGAGCAATTAGGGAGCCTTTTTTCAGTCTATCAGGCACACAGATCCTTTGTTAGGTAATGACAGAAGGAGGTTGAGGAAGCAACACTCTACATCTTGAGCTATTAAATTTTTGCATTTTAAAACAACAAAAAGAAAAATCAAAAAGCCATTTGTTTCCTGTTTTCAAAACCCATTTATAGCAGGAAACTCAAACAACCTGGGTCACTGTGAAAAGACACAGTGACCCTGAACACACAACATGCCCTTTTTCAAACACAAATCGAGTCAGTTTTGATTCAAAAGGCCACAACTCATGCGCTAATTCACAGGATATTGTAATATTGTTGATGACACCACCCAAATGTGGCTTTGTCTTACATAAGCCTTAAATGTGTCAGGCAAAACTGTGAGGGAGCCGCTCACATGAGGACGTGGCATGCTATGTATAGTCTGAGAGCTCAGCTAATATTAAATTATTACGGGAAAACTGTGAGGTTCGGTTATATTTTCCATCAACTGTACACTGGTATCATTTACCAGAAAAGATACTGCACGACTGCAATACATTATTGAACAGTCATACAAAATAATTTCTATAATTTAACATTATGTCTTCACTATTTGTTCTAGAAGTGTAATATGTGTCCACTTGGTTGAGTGTGGATCTGATTGACTTATAGAAATGCATATTACTGCAACATCACTTTATTTTCTAGTAATAAACGAGAAATTAATGGGGCGAGTGAAACATAGTTCAAGAAAAACATGAGAAAAGGCAAAACGTCAGAGATGAGAGCTACAGCTTCTGAAAATAGTGTTGTTCAGTTTAAGAAAATGTTTATTCAGTTGTTTCTCATTGTACAGAGTGAATGACCAAAAAATGTGATAGTTAAAAGACAATAAATTTTCTAAGACAACAGAGTACTTTATTGCATCTCATGTGTTATTTTTTTAATCACAGCACAACTTATGGCTAACTCCTGAAAAGATGATTTTCAGAGACAGAACATCCAATATAGATTCTTTTCATGGACTGTTTTCTCACCGTGTCATTAAGTTAGGATGCCTTCCTTATGGATTATTTTAATGGTCTGTGATAAAATACATCCTCATCTGGAAAAACAATTATAATCCCTGAATCAATGTTTCATTTCTGCCTGTCCATGTACTCTGAAAGTTATAACAGCCAACTCTCCGGGTCTTTGACATTACAAACCCTGATGGCCAGGCACTTTGGAAATTAGCCAAGAAGTTATCCAGAAGAGGTTGTCCTCAAGTGTGTCAATCACCAAACACAGGGTTAGGCAAAATCATATTGGTTTTTCAAGCTTATTTGAGAAATCAGCTTCTGTTGAGACATACCTCCACTATGGAGAGTGGGGTAGTGAGGCAGAAAAAGACAGGAGATAAACAAGAAGGCTGAACAAATTACAACTCTGTAATCTGCTCTCTCCTATTCTTTTGAATGTCTTTTGTGAAACATTTTTCTTCCTTTCATTGTGGCTTTTACATTTTTATGGCGTTTTACTTTCTGACATCCAAAAACTGTGAAACCCTCTGAAGTCTTTCTTGGATCGTCTGGGCCACCTCTTCATGTTTGCTTGTTCCCGTATGAAATGTTAAACAAACCTGACGAGAGACAACTGATACGTTTTTTTCTGCCCTCCAGTTTGCCTCACCTTTTTTAAGTGGTTACATGATCTGCTCAACAGCTCCAGCTGACAACTCCTATTGTAACCTCGTTTCCAGCCAGTTGTCTTGCTCTGTCTGTTACAGACAGAGCAAGCTGTCTGTAACAGATGACTATCAATCTATTTTATTCTTCACCTTAGCTAAGATGATGGCAAAAACAAACATTGCTTTTTTAAGTACTGTAGAAGACAAAGTTCTTAATGACCCCTCCGAAACGCATTTTTCTGAATTTATGGCGTTATGGAGAGATACAAATCTCTATGCTAGAAAATGAATAGAGGGAAAACAGCTGTTTGTGACTGGAGAGGCTGTGGTTGAAGCATTAAAGGTAGTAGGGGGGCATCTGGCTTTGATTTGTGAAGACTGATCAGACAACAACAACAAAAGTCAGAGAAAATACCTGCTGGGTGGGCTACAGCCTCCCCTCGCAGTTCATCCCCACCAGCAGATGAACTGAGAATGCTGAAATCATCATGATGAAAACACAGAATAAATGTGAAAGGCTGAACAGCTGGACAGCGGGTTGTAAGAGCTGATCTCACTCCTACATAATGGCTCCAAACATTAAAAAATAAAATCTGCATTGGAAATGTTCAACCCTCCAGTGAACCAGAATCCAAGTTTAATACACCCACTGATTACCAACGAGTGAGACTGAACATTAGGGCCACAACAAACAGCCGCCGCATGAAGGGAATGAAAAAACTGTGGACAAAATGTCGCTGATCCCAAATACAGACAGAAAGCTGGTATAAATAGGCTGCAAGTTGTTGAATATTACTGAATAAGCAAACTCCAAATACGTATTATTAATTGAAAAAATGCTATTATGAGTTTGGTTGCCATATCCATCAACTGCGGAACGTTTTTTTTTTTTTTTCCTGTAGTCCATGTTTTATATGAATATCTGAATCTGAAACTTGTCCAACAGGCATAAGACAAAACTTGTAGCCTCTGGCTGCAGTCTTGTATATTTATCTTCTAAATGTTTATCAGTATACCCGTCCTCATTTTAAATACATAAACTTAAAAGAATCTCCATCATTTTGCCAGTTTTTTGTGTTTTGCGGAAATCATCAGATGTAAATTGCCGGCACCATCACTAATTCTTATCACAACAATTTGTTATTTTTTTCCCCTGGTGGACTATAAACAATCCCATGGAGCCCAACCCTGCTTGTTTCCCATCCACACAGTAACAACTACAAAACCAAACGACACGACTGATGGAGCTTTAACAGCTGTGCAGTGCTACAGAAACAAAGACAGACAAAACGCAAGAAAGTTTGAGTCAAAAGACCCAAAGACAAATGCAATGAAAATACATAAAAATTGTTTTTTTGGGATAAAACAATGAAATTATAGCAATATAATTACAGTAGTATAAGCATTAATGAAATGTATAGCTACATAATTAGTTTAGTAAGTCAAATATAAGCATTTAACTCACTCAATTGTTTTTTGTTTTTTAGATTTGCTTCCTTGCTTCTCTGACAAAATTTTACAATACTGATGCTGAGAGATAATTCCCGTCTCTAATTCAAACTAATTGGGTTGTGCTGTCCTGTCTGCCGTTAGCCTAGATCTCACCATGCTGCACAGTATGCATTAGGTAACATTTTACTCAGTGGGATCAAATCCGTCCAATGGCAGTGCAGCGACTGAGCCTCTGCCAGGCTAGCCTGTGCGCCGGGGCCTCTGAGCGCCTCGATGTGCGAGTGCGCACGTGAGGAGCCGAGGGAAGCTGGAAGAAGTCGCCGAGGTCCGAGCCCCCTGTCCAACCCCTGACAATGAGATAATTACGACAGATCGGAGCCCCGCGAGAACCTCGCCTAAAATTGCAGCTAGGGTAACACCCAGCGGTCCCACACCTCATAAACTAAAATTAGGTTATAGCTACATCAGTTAGTCGGTGGCGGAGGGGTTGACTGGGGACAAGCTCAAACGGACACATGTGACAACAGAAAGAGAGCGCCAAGTGATGGGGCTATCACAATAACCAAAGGCTGCTATATATAAATATATATATATATATATATATATATATATATATATATATATATATATATATATATATATATATAGAGAGAGAGAGA